>OZ035960.1:108644823-108867323 GCA_964034945.1 Chrysopilus asiliformis
TTATTTTAAATATTATTCGTCTTGATTTAAAAATCTAACACCTGCAGTTGAATTTTCAATAGACTTTTTACATATCAGCGATATTATTTTAAAACCGAACGAGTTAATTTTTTTTCCAATATTAAACATAAGAAAAGCTACAATTGCCAAGGGCCAATCGTCAAAAACTTTATATGAGGGCAGAGAAAATTTTTATGAAAAAATCCATTTTATATGAAGGAAGGGGAAAGAAGTTTGTAGTCCGATTGGATTTTGATGTAGGGAACGGTTATGTAAAATCATATTCTAACAAATTTCGCCTTTACAAATTTTTCGATACTGTGCAGTGTTTTCGAGAAAATAGAAAAGAAAGTATTCAATTTGTGTGGGGGAGGGGGGAAGGAGTGCTTCAACTGGATTTTGATGAATGGACGAGTAATATAAAATGCAATTCTAAACACATTTTACCTTTATAAATTTTCAATACGACTAAACGTGTTTGAGAAAATTGCAAAAAACTGTTTCGTTTGTATGGAGGGGGGGAGTCCAATTTCGCCCGTTGAAAAATTTATAAGGGTAAAATGTAATGATTCTACATAACTTATCCGCACATCAAAATTTGAACACGACTCCTTCTCCCCTCCCCTTTCCAAATTGAATACTCTTTTCCTATTTTCTGGAAAACGGTTCATCGGATCAAAAAATTTAAATGTCCGTCCTGTCCGTCCTACAATAATAAAGTTATTGTAACTTTTTGTTGGTATCAGTATATGAGATGGTATAGCATCTCATTCAGTAAAAGAAGATACTTTCGTCTCACCCTGCGAGTAGTTAATTTTGTCGTAGTTAATGCATCTCCAAGTAATACAAGAGGTCCTAAATTGGGCGTCACGCCTCCAATATGCACCCATTCGTTGATTTTTGTGGTCGCGATGTCCACTTTGCTACCTCTTGTATTACTAAAGTCTAATTAGTTTTTAGATTGAAAATCTTGCAACTGTTGCAATGATACGGAATTCATGGAGATCTGAAGGCGCATTTTCTTTAGGGCAAACAGCAAAAGATTGATTTATTTTGCCGCAAACCGAGCTAAAAATCAACACTCATATTTGAAAAAAATATCAAAACTTTTCTTCCCCTAAGATGTCTGCTTTCAAAGATTTCCGCGATGGTACCATTTTCAAATACTGGTTGGGCTCATTTTCACGTCCTGTGCTTAAAAATTTAATTGTGGTTATCCTTATTAAGCCCCAAAAATTCTGGAATTTCTTTAATTTAAGTTTGGGATAAGTTTCTAAGCTTTGTCAGTGCCAACATTTTGAAATGTTATAAGGTTATCACAAAGACCGACTGAAGCCCTACTAGACCATCTTGTTTGAAACACTTTTCTTCCGAAAACTGACGTTTTTGACCTTAGTAAGGGCTACAAATTCTCGAGCCGTTTCTACCTCAGATTTTGGGGCTTGGACCTTCTAGTTACGCCGCTACTAGTCATCTTAAACATGCTCATCACTGAAAATGCTTGCCGTATGTGAACGGTGAATTCCACACCAACTCATACTCGACTTGTATAGAGCTTGGAAGTCACCTCTGTTTTTTTAACTTTTTTCATTTGGATGTTGTTAGGGACTTAAAAAAAAGTTACCCGTATTTTTTTGTTTGGTGGAATAACGTCCGGTAGGCGGAGGGGAGGGGGTCAAAGTCGGCGAAAACTGGAAATCACAAAAACTTTAAAAATTTGTAACTTCTGAACGGCTTTACCGATTGAGATGATATTGAACATTTTGGAAAGGTAATTAAATTACCTTGTCACACAAAAATAATTTTTGACTCCCTCCCCCTTCCGTCATATTGTAAAATTCAATTTCGTGACAAAATTTAAAATATCTCGAGAACGGCATTTTTTTTTCTTTTAAATTTTTTTCTGTAAATACCTACCATTATACCATACAAATTCGCTAAATAAAATTTGGGGGTAAATGCGTTGTTGATTTTAAAAAAAATTTCAAAAAAATCGAATACAAGAAAATTTTACATATTCTACTGATTTTCGATTGGTTTTTATTTTCTATGTACATAATATTAATGCAAAAGTTTTAGGAGATTGAAATTAATTAAAAATTTATTTAAAAGAAAAAGTTTTAAAAATATCACCATTAGAAAATTTTTTACTTTGGGAAAATTTCCATCTTGAATAAATCCGTGAAAATTTTGAGTTCCTGGAAGTGTTTTGACACTTTCAAACCTTCTTTGAAGTTGTTGTTTTACCTCATATTCTCTCTGTGTTACAAATTAAACATAACAAAAGCTATAATTGCTGGCAATTATTGAAAACCCGTATGGTGATTGACGGCGAACAGTTGTATCAAAATTTCACTTTGAAGGCAAACTTTTCAATAAGATTTTTTTAAATTTATTCCAATCGGATTTTGATGTATGGCAGTTTTATGTAGAATCATATCCTAAATAACTTTTGTTCTTGGACTTTTTTGATAAGATGCACCGTTTTTGAGATATTCGCAAAAATCGTTTTCGTTCGTGGTCCATTTTTGCCCATTATCGAACTTAGCCTTGCATTTTACGAAAAACCAATCTGAGCAAAATTTCAAGTCTCTAGCTCAATCCGTGCGCCCGCAATCCGCGCCACAGACGGACGGACGGACATGCTAAATTCAACTTTTTTGTATCATTCTAAACAGACTGGTGTAATTCATTTTTTTGTGTGATGACGGGATCTTGGCGTTACAAACGGTAAGGCAAATTTAATATGACCTTTGGTTTCACCATACGGGTATAAAAAATACATATGAATCGAATTAAGAACCTTTTTCTTTCCCGAAGTCGGTTAAAAGGCAACTTTTCTCAATATTTGAGACAAAAACTTGAAAATTCTTATGAAATAAACTTTGCATAAAAAAGTAAAACAGAATATAAAATAATTTTTTGAATCCATTTCCTATGACATTAGTTTTCAATTAAGAATTCATCCCATATCATCAATTATGAATTTTCATATAAGCCACGAAATCCATTCAATCCATGCAACACGCGCATAAGTTTTAAATATATGGGGGGTACCCCCCTAATGGTCCATTTTTTGCGAATTACTCAAAAACGGTGCATCTTATCAAAAAAGTGCAAGAACAAAAATTATTTAGGATATGATTCTACACAAAACTCCCATACATCAAAATCCGATTGGAATAAATTTAAAAAAATCTTATTGAAAAGTTTGCCTTCAAAGTGAAATTTTGATACAACTGTTCGCCGTCAATCACCATACGGGTTTTCAATAATTGCCAGCAATTATAGCTTTTGTTATGTTTAATTTGTAACACAGAGAGAATATGAGGTAAAACAACAACTTCAAAGAAGGTTTGAAAGTGTCAAAACACTTCCAGGAACTCAAAATTTTCACGGATTTATTCAAGATGGAAATTTTCCCAAAGTAAAAAATTTTCTAATGGTGATATTTTTAAAACTTTTTCTTTTAAATAAATTTTTAATTAATTTCAATCTCCTAAAACTTTTGCATTAATATTATGTACATAGAAAATAAAAACCAATCGAAAATCAGTAGAATATGTAAAATTTTCTTGTATTCGATTTTTTTGAAATTTTTTTTAAAATCAACAACGCATTTACCCCCAAATTTTATTTAGCGAATTTGTATGGTATAATGGTAGGTATTTACAGAAAAAAATTTAAAAGAAAAAAAAATGCCGTTCTCGAGATATTTTAAATTTTGTCACGAAATTGAATTTTACAATATGACGGAAGGGGGAGGGAGTCAAAAATTATTTTTGTGTGACAAGGTAATTTAATTACCTTTCCAAAATGTTCAATATCATCTCAATCGGTAAAGCCGTTCAGAAGTTACAAATTTTTAAAGTTTTTGTGATTTCCAGTTTTCGCCGACTTTGACCCCCTCCCCTCCGCCTACCGGACGTTATTCCGCCAAACAAAAAAATACGGGTAACTTTTTTTTAAGTCACTAACAACATCCAAATGAAAAAAGTTAAGAAATCGAACATGACTGTAAACGTGAGTATGAGTTGAGGTGGAGTTCACCGAACGAGATATACGATAAAGCAATTCTGAATAGCCATAACAAAAAAGAACATTTTTTTTTGGATAATATCAATTGCGTTTCAGAGATATAAAATTTGTCGCTCGTATTTTTAAATATTTTTACATAAAAATTGCGATTTCAACTTGAGTTCAAGTTAATGTTTTGACCTTGCCGATGGAGTTTTGAAGCAGCGCCAAAAGAAAACCATTAATTATTATGGTACAGAGTGATGTGAAACACAAAAAAAGACAATCATTTTGACTATTGATGAAAGTAAGAAAGACAATAAAAACAAATTGTTAAATGTTTATCTTCAAGTTGACGCATTTGAAAACGTGTAATATAGCTTTTCTTTGAATTGAGTGTTTGCGCTAATTAAGCCTTTTGAGATTAACATTTAGAGTATTTTGCGATATTTTTACTTATGAGTTTTAAGACTAAATTTAGCAAATGATCTGGTATAGAAGAATTTCTTAGCACTTTTTAAATTTCGAAAACAAATTAGCACTTTTTAATTTTTCAAATGTTTAATTAATTACACCGATGAAAAATTAATTAATTATAAGAAAAATAAATAAATAAAAATTCGTAGTTTATTCAATATATTTCCACAATTTCAATCAGCTTTTGTTTTTAAGAGCCAACAC
This sequence comes from Chrysopilus asiliformis, assembly GCA_964034945.1. Taxonomy (NCBI): domain Eukaryota; kingdom Metazoa; phylum Arthropoda; class Insecta; order Diptera; family Rhagionidae; genus Chrysopilus; species Chrysopilus asiliformis. Next base: position 108,649,522 of record OZ035960.1, read on the forward strand.
AATGTCGTGTTTTCGGCAGAAATTATAATCTTACAAAATCAGATATGGTCTCATTTCCGGCGGCATATCGTAAATATCAACAAAATATCAGTTGTGATCAACACAAAACTTTCCTCTGCATTATTTAGTTTCGGATAAAATATGTAAAAAATAATATTTTTTCGAAAATCTCGGGCACCGTTAAAGATACGCAACGGTAACGGAAAAATGCGGGAAATTTTATTTTTTTTAAAGTTGGTTAGATGAGAAAGTTGGTTAGATGAGAAAGTCGGTTGAAAAATTTCAAGTCGCTAGCTCAACGCATTCTCGAGGTATTTAAGATACGTGCAACGGACAGCCCGAAAGACAGACCGACAGACAGACTGACAAACAGACCGACAGAAAGACCGACAGACAGACAGACCGACAAACAGACCGACAGACAGACCGACAGACAGACAGACCGACAGACAGATGCACGGACATCCTCATAATTTTACCTGAAACGGATTCCGTACTGATCAGAAAGTTTGTATCGAGGGTTCTCGTGTCGCTCTCCATCATGAATACAATACTTCCTCCCTATAGCAGAGGAAAGTAAAAACAGATAAAATATGTTTACTAGTACAGATTGTTAGATGATTCCATATGATGTTTGAAAATCATACATTTTTTTTTGTATTAAAACATATCTCGACTTATGGCATATTTACGTTTGTATTTTAATAGTTTATCAGCAAATTTAATAAAGTTCGCTGATACTAAAGATTGATTATGACAAAAAAAAGTACTATAATTAAATATATGCGTTGTAACTTCCAATTGCCGGAACCATATCCAGTTTTACCTCGGGCAAGTCGTCAGCTTTTGAACTTGGGTATTCATTAAAAATATTATACGAACGTTCAATTGGGGTGTCTTTTCATCTTTTCAAAAAAAAATTTAAAAAATATCTGCTGTGAACAACGCTACAAAATCTACGTTTCTGCACCATTTACACTATAATACGATGAATAAAATATTAGTTTATATAAAAATATGATTTTTTTTTATTGTACAAAATCTGAAATATCTCGATAACGGTAAGAGATATCCATTTACGGTAAGAGGAAGAAATGTAGAGGATTTTAGTATCTTTATATCTAACTTTAATTGTTTTTTCGATTAAAGTTAAATTAAAAGATACTAAAATCATCTACACCAAACTTTCCTTTAAAATTCTTAATAAAAAATATTATACTATTAACATTCTTCAAATGGCAATACCCTCGTGATTTACAATTGAACTAAGGTCATATTTTCGCTATTTAAGCCTAAGGGAATTTATAGCTTACTGTATCGATTGACAGGTTTAATTTTTTCACCTTGATAAATATCTATTTAACCAATCTATTCCAGAGAGTATATTGAACCGATCAATCAAAACTCGGATTTACAAATGATTTAGTAATGCCGTGACCCTTGAGTTGTAATCTGAGATCTCTATTGTATTATTATAAATTGTAAAGATTTTCATCCGGAAAATTTTCGCTTGAAGCTACAGGAAATGTAATGCCAATTCGCACTTGAAATCAATGTTGTAGAATTTATCGAAAAATTCTACAATCTGATCTTTTATTAATTTTGCAGACTTTTTTATACTCTATATGATATACCATATAGGAGTATATTAGATTTAGTATACCGTTTGTAACGTTTCGAACCAATCGTCGGACCCTACACCAGGATGTTTGGAATAACAAAAGATTTTGATTTCCGCATGTCCGTTCGTCTGTTTGTCTGCTGTCTGTCTGACTGTTTGTCCGACTGTCTGTCCGTCTGTCTATCCGTGTCTATCCGTGAACACCATAACTTCCGAAAGGATTGAGCTGGAGACTTGAAATTTTGTACAGTTACGTTTCTCGTAAATGGCTAGGCTAAGTTCTTGAACGGGTAAAATTTGACCATTCCTTCCCCCTCCCTTATACAAACAAAACCGTTTTTTGCAATTTTCTCGAAAACGGTGGGTCGCATTGAAAAATATATAAAGATAAAATGTTTTTAGAATAGGATTTTACATAACTCATCCATACATCAAAATCCAATGGGACTACTGCCTCCCCCCTCCCTTTCCCATACAAATAATTTTTTTAAACAAACAATTTGTCTGTCATCAAATAGAGTATTTGACGATTGGCCCCTAACAATTGTAGCTTTTCTTATGTTTTTTTTTATTTTCAGATGTGATCATATAAAAGAATTTCTTTTAATAATAGATGGGGATTTCTCTGGATATTGAGACATTTTTCTTAGTTTGAAAATTGGGAAATTTGTAGCAATTCCCACACACCAAGAATTTTTTTAAAAAGTGAATATCTTTCCTCAGCAATTTTTTTCCTCTTTCGTTCCTCTGCAATTTTTAGTTTCGAGAAAAATTAAAACAAAGGACGTTAAATTTTCCATGATAAACAGAAATTGCAGAAAATCCGATATTTTTTTGGTTAAGTTATTTATCAATTATGTTTTTAATTTTGGAAAAGTACATGTTTAAAGTGGGTGAAAAAAATGGGTCTATGTGAGTAGGTTTAAAAATGGGCCTATGTGGGTATAAAAAAGACCCTCTTTTATATGGATATAAAAAAAGGGTTTGTATGAGTACAAAAAAGAGTCTCTAAAGAACCGGGGACCTATTTTCTAAAATTTTCAAGAACCGGTTCTTCGAAAAACTGGTACTCGGATATTCCGAGTACAAGAACCGATAACCAACCGGGTCGAAAATCCACCACAAAAAAGGAGAATTCTTGGTATCTTGAGTAATTTTTGCCATAAATTCCCTTTTTTTTGTCTTTGACTTGGAACCGATTCTCAAATGGTTCTCAGTAGGGATGTCAAAAAAGAACCGGTTAATCCGGTTACCCAGTGTTTTTGCTTCGGTTAACCGGTTTTTTCCGGTGTTTTTTTTTATAGCCAAAAACCGTTCAAAAAAACCGATCATTTTTTTTTGTATGGAAAAATAATTTTAAACCAATTTTCGAGCAAATGGTTTGTTAGAAACACTTCTTTTTAGCCACTCTAGACCAAATACAATATTATATTGTGCCATTTATGGTCTCTTAATGGATTATATGGCATTTCACGTCTTTTGTTTGTATTATAGTGTATTTGTTGTGTCTAAGACCTAACCTACCCAATTTGAACAAAACGGTTTTTCGGTGTTTTAATAATCGGTTTTTTGGACCCGGTTAAACCGGCCCGGTTTGAACCGAAGTCTAAAAACCGGTTTAACCGAAAACCGGTTTTATCAAAATTTTGACATCCCTAGTTCTCAGTTCCTGGACTCGGTACCGGGTACGCGTTTTCAGAAAATCACTGCTTTCAACAGCTTTAGTATATATCAATTTGATATATTTTTTGAAAATTCTGCGCACTCTGAGGATTTTGGTACCGCACGCCATGGCTATGAATCGGCCTTTTTTTAGTTCAATTGGGTTTATTCCGGGGGCTGCAAAAAATGCGGTTGACCGCGGGTTAGCCACCCCTATATAACGATTGTAACAGTTTTGAAACAAAAAAAAACAATAGATTCAATAATATTTGAAAAAAGATTTTTTTGTTTAATTTTTGAACCCTCTTAAAGTTGGATATTTCAAACCTAAAGGTTTTTCCAAGAAAACCCAATACTTACCCCTTAAGTTTGATTGGGTTTTAAAATATTCTTTTTGTAATAACAAATTTTTGCTATTGTATATAAGAAACTTTGAAAGCAACAAGTAATTCAGATCTGAAAAACCCGCGAAAACTTCAAATCTTCAACCATATAGAAACAAATATCAATTTTAACAAGTGATCACTTGACAAAAGCATTTTCAATTTTCCCATTTACGAAGACGACACTTTGCCTTTATCAAAAACAGATTTGTTGTTGGACACTTGAAAGCAGCTTTAAATTATCATAACTAATAGTATGATTATTGTTATTAACTAATATTAATGGGCTAAGTAAGCAATCAATATAAGAGTGTTATCTTAAGACATTTTATTAATTTGGTGTACGAAGGACGCAATTGCTGTAATTACAATTTAGTTTTAAAAAATACATATTTTATTGCCCTTGAGTAATCGAAATTGATTGGCAAAATGAAATATTTAATCTCTATTCAATTATTATTGCTATTGTTATTCATATTTCAAACATTGTGAAACTGATATGAACTTGACCCAATTTCATTAACCAGATTCTTATATCGTATTATAAAAAGTAAGATTTAATGTTTGCAAAAAAAAAAACGAAAAAAAATACGAGCAAAAACATTCGTAACTAGATAAAGTGTTTTGTATTAAGATATGAGTTAATGCCACTGGAATTAAAACTGATTTATTTGAACAAGATTCAAGTTTCTGACTAAGATTGGATACATAGATCTCCATTTTTGTTTTAAGGTGTTAATTATTATTTGGCAATGGTTCCCATATAAAATGTCACTTAAAATATCACTTGAGTTTAATTATATTCAAAAACTGCGTTTCCAAATAGTAATATAAAGTTTTCATCGTTTCTTCACATTTTTGCGCTGTTTTGTTGCACTCTAACGATTTAAATTTTTGAAAATTCCAATGATTTCTTTATTTTTTCGAATTTGTACCTCCGTACTTACTAAAAACGTTTAAGATTTTAGAGAAATAAACCACAGCACTGATACTTCCTGTTTAATTCACAAGCACACCAACTGGGCGCTATAGTTGGCTGGCACGATGGAATTTTTTTTTTCTAAAAAAATCATAGAGCGTGCCAAAATAATCAAAATTCAACAACGATCGCTTTTTAGTCACTATGGTAAAACATGAAACTTAAAACAATCAAGAATAACGAAAAATTATTGCGAATTCTTCGCAACAGGCAAATAATGATAATAATAATAAATAAACTCCAATCACTTTCAAGTAATAAAAAAAAGATATGTATTTATTATTTATCAATTTAATGATTACGTTCGATGTTGCGCACTAAATTTATAAACGAACTTCACTTAAAAAATCATTTATTAAACAGTCTTTACTTTAAAAAAATTTGTTTTTTTTTATAAATATTGCAGAATAGCGAAAATCATAACCACCGATCGACCGATCGTCCGACAATGAATGATACCAACAACAAATAAAAAAACTCCCAAGATGATGATGGCGACGACGATCAAGACTGATTGCAATGGCAAAAATGATTGAATATTGTTAAAAATGTTTCTTCAGTTTTATTGGTGGGGCAGGCAACTGACTTGAGGTAATTGTATTGGATGGGAAGAGGTCGTGAAACGTTAAAAACTTTAAAACGCCAACTCGTACGCGTTTAAAATATTGAAAAGAGAATAATATTTAATAAATAATAATGAAAAATCAACAATAAACAACAATGAAAAAAGTTAAGCTTTAATATTTGGAGTCAAGTGCTTGGTGGTTATGGACAAGTGGAGAGGTGCCCAATGCTTGCTGCTATCCGACTACGGTATCTTATTTAGAATGGAGCTTATTGTTAGATACTTGAAAATGTGTAGCATAAAGTGTCTTTACACTGTAAAAAAAATGTGTTGCGCAAGTGGTTTTTTGGTCAGAAAATGTAAATAAAGTACCTATAAAACAGCTGTCTTTAAAATTCATTAGGGATGGCAGTCGGAAAATAGTGTGATGGTTAAATCCGATAACAAACCTAAAGTCCAATTCAGACTAACGATTACGATTACGATTGCGATTACGATTGCGATTACGATTGCGATTACGATTGCGATTGCGATTACGATTGCGATTACGTTAAAAAAGGCTAAAGTCCAATTCAGACTAAACGATTGCGATTACGATTGCGACTACGATTACTTAAAAAAAGGCTGACGATTACGATTACGATGGAAGCTCCTCGACCAATGAGATCAAAGCTTTCAATAATAGCGACATGAAAGCTTTGATATCATTAATCGAGGAAGCTTAATAGTAATCGTAATCACAATCGTTAGTCTGATTAGGGGTTTAGGGTGTAAAGAAGTGATCACCGAAAATGAAAAAAAAAAATTAGGATAACGTTTTTATGGGCAGCCCAAAACGTTTCAATCCAAGTTACGCAACATTTTGCTAAATATTGGGATTCCGTATTGTGATTTCCAAGATTTTTTTTACTTTTTGGACGTCCAGGCTGTTTGAATATCGCTCTGACGTAATTACAAGTGAGGGAAAAAATTGTCGGCGGAAAAACAATGAATTTTATTGCTCAATCATGTTTTGTTACCCTACATGAGAATCATATAGTAGCAATATTATTCTACATAACACTTTAACAAGTCAAAATACCATCGGACAATTCCTTTTTTGTAACGCATGGAACCAATTTTCGGACACAAAGATGAACTACACCAGGGTGTTTGGGGGTGACAAAAGATTTTGATTTCTGCATGTCCGTTGATTTGTTTGTCTGTCTTTCTGACCGTCTGTTCGTCTATTTTTTACAGTCCCGTTTCTCGTAAATAGCACGGCTAAGTTCTTGAACAGGCAAAAAAAGGACCATTTCTTCTTCCCTCCCCTATACAAACGAAAGTCTTTAGCAAATTTCTCGAAAACGGCGAGTGTTATTCAAAAACTTTTAAAGGTTAAATATGTTTAGAATAGGATTTTACATAACTCATCCATACATTAAAAGTCTGGTTCAACCGCTTCTTCCCCCTCCCCCATACAAATACATTAAAATCCGGTTCAACCGCTACTTCCCCCTCCCCCATACTTTTCCTATTTTCACAAAAACGGTGAGTCGCATTGAAAAATATATAAAGGTAAAATGTGTTTAGAACAGGATTTTACTTAACTCATCCATACATCAAACTCCGGTTGAACCGCTCTTTCCCCCTCCCCCATACAAATGAAATAGTTTTTTCCAATTTTCTCGGAAACGGTTCATCGTAGCGAGAAATTTTTCAAGACAAAATGTGTTTAGAATTTGATTTTACATAACCGTTCCATACATCAAAATCCAATCGGACCACTCCTTCTGCGATCTCCCATACGAATGGAATTTTTTAAATAAAAATTTTATCTGTCCTCATATAGAGTATTTGACGATTGGCACATGGTAATTGTAGATTTTCTTATGTTTTAGTTTAAAGATCCAACCAAAAAGATGCACATTTTAATGATTTGGCTCAAAAAGACTTTGAGATTTTGTTGTTTACAAATTGTAAACTTTTTGGTTTAAAACTTGAACTCAATTTAATGAGGATAAATATGTGAACTTAAATAGTTGAAAGGATAAACTTAAATTTTCATCGTTTACTATAACATAGTTTTTGAAACTACCACGTATAAACAATGGAGCATCATCAGAAATTATTCTTTACAATTTAAAATTTAAAAAAAATTTCTGAAAAAAAAAACTTTTAGTTTTTTGTGATTAAAAAATGCTTCTACACTTTTATAACACTATTATGCTTTGTCCCGTAGGACTCTAATGTCCTTGACCGATTTCAGGCCAATCGGGTAAACGATTTTCGCGAGAAAGATTAACAACGAGTCATCGAACAATCCAATTTGAAATTTAAAAAAAAAACAGTGTGACTCAAGTTGTGTAATTGGCGGCCATCGTAAATATCACTTTTATCCCCCTGTACTAGATTATTTTCGGCTACAGGTAACTGAACAATGACGATTATTTTGTCAGAAATAGCTTTAAATCATAAAACTTGATATCGATAACATTGAGCTTAGAGGTTTTTGACGTCAAAAAATATGTTGACGATAGACCAAAGAATTTAAAATCGATTTGAAGTGAACAAAAATAATCTAATCTTAAAATCGCATTGATTTTTTTGTTTTTGTTTTGAGGAAAACATTGGCTTAGGTTATATGTTTTATTGACAAATCGATTCATTGATTACAATTCTTTTATGTCATACATTCTGAGACATCGAAATTAAATCAAATTATAAAAAAAACACGTGATCTTTTCAGTGAATTTGAAAAAATACGAGCATCGACAACGTAAATCGCATGAAAACTAAATAACATGTAGATTTGCAAAAGGTTGAACTTTGGATATACTGGAAAAATTGAAGAAAGCATAAAAAAGAAAAGTATTTAATTAATTACTCTTTATCGTAAGTTTGAACATTTTGAATAGAAGTTCAATTTTTTTGCAATTTCGTGAAAATACAGTAATTCTTGTATTTACGCAAGTAAATTGTTCTATGTGTTACAAACGATATACTAAATCTCACTTATTTCTGTATGAAATCTCGAGAAATTTTCCAAATCGCATCTTTTTCAAAATACCATACAAGGTACCCGTTACAGCTAACGATATCTAATTGTTTTATAATGGGTAGGTCAAGACCGGAAACCGGTTGTAGCGCCGAGAGAGAGAGAGAGAGAGAGAGAGAGAGAGAGAGAGAGATAGAGAGAGAGAGAGAGAGAGAGAGAGAGAGATAGAGAGAGAGAGAGAGAGGCATAGAGAGAGAGAGAGAGAGAGAGGCATAGAGAGAGAGAGAGAGAGAGAGAGGGGAGAGAGAGAGATATATATAGAGAGAGGAGAGAGAGAGATATATATAGAGAGAGGAGAGAGAGAGAGATATATATATAGAGAGAGGAGAGAGAGAGAGATATATAGAGAGAGGAGAGAGAGATATATATATAGAGAGAGGAGAGAGAGAGATATATATAGAGAGAGGAGAGAGAGAGATATATATAGAGAGAGGAGAGAGAGAGATATATATAGAGAGAGAAAATCGTGACTACAGTAGAACACGCTTAAATGCACATCGAATTTCGCAGAATTTTATGTGCATTTATCCGTGTTTTGCATTTATACGTAGCACGGAAGCACGGATAAATGCACATTAATGTGCAATTATGCGAGTAAAAGATAAACATGCAACTTTAATATTCCTGTAATAAACATTTAAATTCAACGAGGCTACACAAAAACAAAGAACCTAATTAAGAATTCATTTTATCAAATAAAAATAACAATAATCACTTTTTTTTTGTGTAATTACATTTCATTTTTGCACATGTGCATTTAAGCGTGTAAAATTTCATATAATTTATACTTTTGCGGATGTGAAAATGGTTGCATTTAAGCAAGTATTGCAATTAAGCGTGTTTCATTTATCCGTGTATATTTATATGAAAAATGCTTAAAAATCCTCCATGCACAAATTTTGCGTGCAGTTACACGAGTTTTGCATTTACGCGTGTTACATTTAAGCGCGTTCTACTGTATTACTAAAATATTTAGTTAATTTAAATTACAAAAATTGTCAAAATCGGATATTTTTATAATAAATTTAAGTACTCAGTAGTACATTTTACTATTTTCTGGTTAAATTGATTATTTTAGTAATTGAAATAAACTATTTTACTAATTGAAATTAACTATTTTAGTTATAGTTTCGATTCCGCATGACAAAATAATTAGATTTACTATTTTTTTTCTCTGCGTGTAGTTGAGTATCAATTCGGCATAATAAAATAAAGTTTTCGGATTTTTTACACCCAAAAAACAACATCATTTCGGTTGAATGACATGAGAATAGGTGAACGACTTTTTTGAGGACGTCTCGAATATTACTTCCATGAGGAAGTTTTGTTAAAAAATAAATTTTAACTTGAAGCAAAATTGCTTTTTTTTCATTGCCATTTCGAAAACTTAGTGATCTACACTCCAACGACCGTGTAGTATTCACGAGTAATGTAAAAAATATAATTGAATTTTGTGCTAAATTAGCATAAATTTTGGGACACTTTTATTTAAAGAAAGTGTAATACAGAAACTTATTAAGCAATAAAAATCGAAGCCTTTGGAGTAAAAAAATATTAATTCCATTAAAGTTAAGCCTATATTCTTAAAATTTTGTAAAATACAACAAAATCGATTGGAAAAATTCCTTCGATTTAGAATTAAAGAATTTTTACTGCAATTACATATGAATTTTTAGATGAACGTATAAACCTTCTATTGAATGTCAGCACGTGATTATAAAAAATTATTAACTTGAATTGTTGTTTTTTTTCTCTCAGTGTACATTCAACTACACTTATTGTATCTATTCTGTACGTTGATCGAATTTCTATTCGAACTGATTTCAATTCCGACTTCAATTCCCATTTCCATTCCGAATTCGATCGAAATCGGATTCAATTGCGGTTGCGATTCGTTTATTTAACTTGTGTCGGCTTCGCACTACTGAAATTGTCAAATGCGAGCTAAAGTGGAGTCGAATCAAGACGAAATCGAATTGAAATCATATAGTAGTCATTTAGTCAACGAGCATAACAACGTTGGGGTACTGGAGCTGGTAAATTGGAGCTTGTGGCAGGCGAAGAGGCGAATTACGGCAGGGCAGACGAGGGGGGCACAGTATAATATTCACTTGACCATTGAATTTTACGAATGCGAGTACGAGTTATGTTGGCAGGCAAGCGCATTAATACCAGTGCTGGCATTGAGCGATTTGAAGAACTGTTTTTCGCTTTTCAATTCTCCATAAGTGACCCGAACAACTATACATACAATAATATATTTAAATTAACGAAATACAACTTTTTTTTTTAAATTTTAGATACAATTCCGAACGCAAATATGGCAACGAAAAAGTAGATATATGTACACTTGATGTATGCCTATCTATCAGATACTCAAGTATGCATGACCGTCACTTTTTATATAGTCACTCTATTATTGACTAATATACGTCAACGAACGTATGTTGGCCGAAAAAACAATCCATATTGAATCAATCCAAATGTTTAAAGTAAAATTTATTATTATTTTTTTTTGTTTTAAGTTAAATTAACAGCACTTGGAAAAACATTTCATACGTAGAAAATTTTTGTTTACTTTTTTGATCACAACAAAAATTCGTACATACGCGAAATAACCACGTAAAAAAACTTGAGAAATAACAATTCTTCAGCTGGAGTTTCTTGGCTTTTTCTTGCCGAATTTAATTGATGAAAAGCTTTGAATACTATCGCGGAATGTTTTTTTCTTGTTAACTCGTTTGCGGTAAAGCACACAGATAAACCACTAGCACGCAACTCACGAGGATCTAATAAAGATTTCTACAATATAGATATATGTATCTATTCTGTACCACTTGAGATAAATTGGAAATTTTTTTCTTCTTCTTTTTTTTGCACTATATTTAGATCTGGCTTATTGTTTCAATTTATAAACAATTTATTAATCGATTGATATAAAGTTGTTTTTTTTTTACTATTTTTCAAAATCATCAACGATTGAAATTGATTTTCGCGACGGACGAAAGTTGATTTCTTTCTCTTCTTTTATTATTATTACAATCTATTTTCTTCGTATCTTTCGAGCTAAGCATCTAAGAAGCGTACATATCTTGATGCACAAAACTTGTCGAACTGACTTCAGTCGCCTGGTTTGAAGTTGAACGAAAATTTCTCTTCAATATGTTTTTTTTTTGGAGAGGGGTCAGGTACTCTAGACTAGAGCTCGTAAAAGGGAAAGCGGGTGATTTGTAAGAGGGGAATGATCGACGAGGCAGTGTTGTTAAGCTTTGCTTTTGGTTTTTATCAACAGGTGCGTGTATCACACCTTTAACAGTTTTTATACCCGTATGGTGAAACCAAAGGGTATATTAACTTTGCCTTACCGTTTGTAACGCCAAGATCTCGTCATCGCACAAAAAAATGAATTACACCAGTGTGTTTAGAATGATGAAAAAAGTTGAATTTAGCATGTCCGTCCGTCTGTCCGTCCGTCCGTCTGTCCGTCTGTCTGTCCGTCTGTCTGTCTGTCCGTCTGTGGCGCGGATTGCGGGCGCACGGATTGAGCTAGAGACTTGAAATTTTGCGCAGATTCGTTTTTCGTAAAATGCGAGGCTAAGTTCGTTAATGGGCAAAAATGGACCATTAGGGGGGGTACCCCCCATACGAACGAAAACGGTTTTTGTGAATATCTCAAAAACGGTGCATCTTATCAAAAAAGTTCAAGAACAAAAGTTATTTAGGATATGATTCTACATAAAACTCCCATACATCAAAATCTGATTGGAATAAATTTTAAAAAATCTTATTGGAAAGTTTGACTTCAAAGAGGAATTTTGATACAACTGTTCGAATTTTGATACGAATATCACCATACGGGTCTCCAATGATTGCCAGATTGGCAATTATAGCTTTTGTTATGTTTGGTTTTATAAATAACCAAGCGAATTGTAATTTGCAAGTAAATTTTACACGCTGTCTTTCCCGTTTGTATGGAATATAACAAAATTAGCGAAAAAAAAATCTATATCTAATTACATAACATCCGTGAAAACCACCAGTCGATATTTTAACCACATTCCATATCTATTTAAACAAAAGCAATTGAAAATTCGGTAATTTGAAAGGTCCATAAGTGATTTTTTTATACATTAGCATGGTATGGTGGTCTGGGGCCAAATAATTTAAGAACCGGTTCTACAGTTGCCAAAATCTGAGATTATCGTAGTTAACTGAAAACAGGTAGCCGGAACTGGGTAACTGAACTTATTAAAACTATTTACAAATAGTTTTGTTGTTGGGGAAAAAATTTAAAAAAAAATAATTCTTGTCGAATTTATTTTTAAACATAACAAAAGCTATAATTGCCAATTTGGCAATTATTGAAAACCCGTATGGTGATTTAAGTGAACGGCGAACAGTTGTATCAAAATTCCATTTTGAAGTCAAATTTTCCAAAAAGATTTTGTAAAATTTATTCCAATCGGATTTTCATGTATGGGAGTTTTATGTGGAATCATATCCTAAATAACTTTTGTTCTTGGACTTTTTTGATAAAATTCACCGTTTTTGAGATATTCGCAAAAAAAGTTTTCGTTCGTATGGGGGGTACGCCCCCTAATGGTCCATTTTTGCCCCTTAACGAACTTAGCCTCGCATTTTACGAAAAACGTATCCACGCAAAATTTCAAGTCTCTAGCTCAATCCGTGCGCCCGCAATCCGCGCCACAGATGGACGGACAGACAGACAGACGGACAGACAGACGGACAGACGGACGGACAGACAGAGAGACGGACAGACAGACGGACAGACAGACGGACAGACGGACGGACATGCAAAATTCATTTTTTTTTATCATTCTAAACACACTGGTGTAATTCATTTTTGTGTGTGATGACGGATCTTGGCGTTACAAACGGCAAGGCAAAGTTAATATACCCTTTGGTTTCACCATACGGGTATAAAAATCTACTCTGAATTAAATATAATTAAAATTCAACAACTGGAGACTTTGGGTTTTTAGATTGTTTTAGATACCTTGTTGGCAAAAGTTCTTGGAGCTATGAAACAGACGTTGTTTAACACGTTGACTGCCACCTTTTTTCTATAGTTTCAGCCAGAGCTTAGTGGAAGACGTTTTAATGCCGAAGCACAGCTCAGGATGGTCGGAAGAACGAAAGGAGATGCAAGCGAAAAAATCGGGTCCCAGAGGCCAGTAGACTTTTTATGAATTGTCTTCAAATCATATTATTTTTATAAATTTTCAAAATATACCTAAAAAATTCATAGGCCAAATATCAAGAGTCTCCCAGGCCGTCTATTTTTTCCATAAGTTTAGTTTTTGCAGCATATGACTTAAAGTTTCCCTTTTTTCTGTCTCGGTAAGGGCTTTGTGTAGGTGTCAGAAAATTTGAAGGACTTTATTTTGGAAATCAATCTCGGAAACTTTTCTACGGTAGGTTATTAACAACAAGGAGATGGGGAGGCCCTGATCTCAGATGGCAAGACGGGCGCGGTGCTGACCAGGACCCACAGAAAATGGAGATGCAAAACCGAAGGACATTGGGCCGTATACATAAAAATGAGTATATGCATATACAGTAATCAGTAATCCACTGCGCGGTAGATACGTTCCACAAAAAAAGAGCGCAAACCGAAACCGCGCACTGTGAACCCTACTTTGTATGAAGTTTTGGGGTTAGGAACATGTTTTTTTAAACGAAAATTATAAAAAAAAACCGCGCAGCTGCGAAATTTTTACCGCGCAGTTTGAAGTTTTCTTATTAAACATAACAAAAGCTATAATTGCCAATCTGGCAATCATTGGAGACCCGTATGGTGATATTCGTATCAAAATTCGAACAGTTATACCAAAATTCCAATTTGAACTCAAACTTTCCAAAAAGATTTTTTAAAATTTATTCCAATCGGATTTTGATGTATGGGAGTTTTATGTAGAATCATATCCTAAATAACTTTTGTTCTTGGACTTTTTTGATAAGATGCACCGTTTTTGAGATATTCACAAAAAACGATTTCGTTCGTATGGGGGGTACCCCCCCTAATGGTCCATTTTTGCCCATTAACGAACTTAGCCTCGCATTTTACGAAAAACGGATCCACGCAAAATTTCAAGTCTCTAGCTCAATCCGTGCGCCCGCAATCCGCGCCACAGACAGACGGACGGACAGACAGACGGACGGACATGCAAAAATTAAATATTTTTATCATTCTAAACACACTGGTGTAATTAATTTTTTTGTGCGATGACGGGATCTTGGCGTTACAAACGGTAAGGCAAAGTTAATATACCCTTTGGTTTCACCATACGGGTATAAAAACTTAACCGCGCAGTTGCGAAACCGCGCAGTTAGAGGGATTACTGTACTCTACTTTTTGGAGCAAATCTTCTAGTTTGTATGAATAAAAGTGGGCAAGTACGCTTGCTTATGATTTGACCATAAACATCTTCTTGCTAAGTACAGCATTTGCTCATTTTTGTTCACAAAAACTGGAGAATTTGCGCCAAAAATTGTAGTATAAACATATGCTCATTTTTATGCATGGCGCATGACCGGGCCCTTTAGCTAGAAACATGGCAACAGGCCAAAATTGCTGTCTGTAGCGTCACAGAAGAAGAGGAAGAATGTTTTAACCCTCTGTTCCTTTTTCGAAACTTTCTAAAACTCTTAAAAATTATCGAGTTTTTTTAGAAAAATAGCTCACATGTCGTTGCCGTGATAAAATATTAAAAAAAATTTTACCACATCTTGAAAAAATAGTAAGCCTATTTCTGTGATGTAATATAAATGATTTGTTTTTAAATCAGTTTCACAAATCGATTAAAAATTTTGGTCAACAAGAATTTGAAAAACCCGCATCAATTTCTGCCAAGATAACGACAGTCAGGTAAGTCAGACGAAACAATTGTGAAATGCACAAATTCGCAAATCAATAAAAAGAAGTAATCTTTTGTGATAAACGGGAATTGTGAAATACATTAAGCTATTTGTGCGGTCGGCATTGTAAATAAAATAATTTTATCGATATAAAAAATATCATGTAATATGACTAGCAAATGACTCAAGGTTGTTGATCTCCGATTTTCGTAAAAACTTGGTAATGTTGGAGTGAGACATTAAAGACACTTCTTACCATAATAAAAACTCCTGGTTAATTATTCATTTGTAATTTTAATTAGACAGATGCCAAAAATTCATCTGTCTGATACATCGACCAAAGATCACTCAAACTCACACTCAAAAATTCACTTAATGAGTTAATATGTGAGAAATTTCACTCTCTTTAAGAAATTTCGGATAAGGTCTAATTTCTATAATTGGGATGACTTGTGAAGTTGGACCCTTCGATCTCACTTTGATCTCAATGTTTCCCAAATATTTTATCTCAAACCATTTCCTCTAAAATCCATTTCCTCTAAAATATTCTCAACTTACGAAATTCGGCAATAAATTAAATAATACGACTGTAAAAATTTAAACTATTAACAAAAAAAAGTACCGACACCAGATCCTATAATTTACAGAAGCAAGATGATCAAGTAATTTCTAAACTTGTTTATTTACATAGTTTGATAGCCAAATTTGAAGAAAAATCCCCCTCATCATGGTCATTTTGGTAAAAGTACAAATTAAATAAATTATGCAGGTGAATTTTACGATTTAAATGACGCAAATATCTATTATGCAATTGTTGTGTGAATTTTAAATTGAGGACTATTACACCAATCCATTGATTATAAGTACTAATTGACTCTAAAACATCAGAATTTGTAAGGCTATAAAATAATTTAACCTTTCCGATTCGAAAATCATCACCTTTTGCAAATAATTTTTGCAAATACTAGTTTGCAAATTTTATTGAAAAGCTTAAGATCTCAAGTTCAGTAAATTTACTTTCGGCAAAAATAACAAATCGCCATTTTTTCACAAATTTTTGCAAAGTTTTAATTTGCAAAACTGGAAATAATTTTTACTAATTCGCTTTTCCGTCAGTCCAATGAAAACTGAAACGTACGCTTTCTTTGAGCTTCGTTTCGTGGTGGTTTCGTATTCCCGGTGAGTGGTAATCTGAAAGGAAAAAAAGGAAACACAAAGTATTGCGTTCGTTTAGGAAAATTAAAGGTGATAGGATACTTATCTGATGTTGTTGTCCTGGGGAATTGTTGGATACCCTCGCTGTTAAACCGATGCTGATCCTCTGATGATTTAAACCCGTTTGTCGCCATTTTTGTTTCTATGTCCTCCTTTGGATGGAAAGCTAAAATAAGCACATCCAAACATTAGTTTTGATCAAATATTAATCACGGACCAAACACCATAACATACCAACATTAAAGGGACAATTCACATATAAACAAAACAAACGAATAACATAGAGGAATGTATCACCGTGAGTCGATGTTGTTGGGACCGTTAGACAGGTATTCCGCCCTAGGACCCAAAAACATCAGTTCCGGTGACAGCTGTATAACCTTCAAAACTTTCACGGGCCCAAACACAAAAACTAACATGCACTGGGTGAAAAGGGGTTTCAATAAAGGTTTTCTGGTACACGAATGTTATATCACTACACAGAAAAACTAGATCAATCAAATATAACTAAACTGTCGAAAAAAAATAGTGGAAGTTTCCCGCGCTTTTCAATTGGGAAATTTTGGGGTCAATTCTTAGAAAAACCGGCACTAGCGACCTCTATTCTCATTCGGTTTTTCACAAATTTTCCGTGGAACAACCATTCAGCACACAAAGATTCAACTGACACAAATTCACATTAATTTTTTTGTTAGATTTGATTATTTTGTCGACCAAAAAAATCATTAGTTTTTCCGATTTTCCGAATTCCGCGGAAAATCCCACAAATTACCCACCCCCTAAAACTTATAAAGGGAGGTGAATTGGCGCCAAAAATCGCTTTTGGATTCAAGTTTTTGACCGGAGCAGACGCGTTGAAGTTTTTTTTTCTTTGGAGTTTTCCTTTTACAATTTTCTTTGAGATTTTATTTTACACACACACGAATATTACATTAATTTAAATCATTTAATTAAGCATACTTCTAGTTATTTTTTTTTAGTGAATTTTAAGTGACAGGACATTTTTTTTATTCTTTGGGTGCATCGCTGGAGAAAGGAGAGAAAGGAGGCGATTTTCCGATCGACTCACAAAGGGAGTATCACTTTGAAATCTACACAATAATTTTATTTATCTATTTCTGAATTTCTTTTGGGTAAACGGTGATGGTATTTTTTTTAAATTGGAAAGAAGGAAGAAGAAAGGTTGAGATTTTTGATTGAAATTCAAAGAGTTAAGTTAGACTCAATAAGAAAAATAAAGCTACGTAAAATGACTTCGTTAAAACGAATTTTAGTCGCAGACCTAGAGTTTCTAGCGGCTGACGAATTGTCTGTAGAATTTAAGGTTCGCCGCATACAAGAAAATACGGAAAGTGCGTTTCAAGAATTAGAGAAAATTGTGTCACTTGAAGCTGGTAATGAGGCGCTTTGGCCGACGGTTGCTCATGACACAAAACAACCGTACCGCGAGTTATGCGCTGGTGCCGATTTTACTAAACAAGCATTAGAGAAAATAGCTAAGGTAACTGATTCGGGAGAGTTGCGGGTGTTGGCAGCTAGAGTACGACATTGGGGTGATAGGGCGGAACGTGTCCGTAGGGGATCACCAAAGTATGGTCAGGATGCAGGGAAGGGAGTAGAGATGTTGGCAGCAATAGCTGCAAGAATTGAAGACCTGCTTTCTGGTCCAGTGGAAGAAGAAGATGTAGGAGACCATGGCCCAATTGACTGGGGTGATGTGTCGGTTATAGTTCCCAATACAAAGCCCATTACAGTAGAAACACCTACAGCAGGTGATCAGCGGTCGTGTTCTAGCGCTGTCTTGAGAAAAGAGTTGTTTGGGTCACAATCTGAACGTACCCAGAAAAGATTAAGCGAGCTTCCAATTCGCAGGCGTCCGGCCTGGAACATAATGTTTGATGGTAGTCCGAATGGGCTGGATGCGATCGAGTTTGTATATAGGTTGGAAATGTTAGCTCACCGTGATCGGTTACCTGAAGGGGAGCTCCTAGCATTTTTACCCAATTTCTTGAAAGGCACAGCGGAGGAATGGTTCTGGGTTCACTGTCGTAAATATGGGGATATTACCTGGGAACAAATGCAAAATGATCTGATAAATCGATTCAGTAGCTATGAGTCGGATCGAGAAACGCGGCGGGCAGTAGAAACCCGTAAACAAAAGGCGAAAGAGTCGTTCAACGACTTCCTTTTAGAGGTTGAAGGGCTCAATGGACGCCTACGTCGGCCTTTCAAAGACCCAGAGCTACTGGAAATCATACAGGATAATATGAACCCAGCTTTGAGAAGTGCAACGATGACAACTTACTTCCGCTGTGCCTTTCAAGAAATTGGGTAAAAATGCTAGGAGCTCCCCTTCAGGTAACCGATCACGGTGAGCTAACATTTCCAACCTATATACAAACTCGATCGCATCCAGCCCATTGAAACGTACCCCGGTTGAGCCCCCAGCGGATAACTTATTAAATAAAAAAATAAAAAACAAAAGGATTAGGATCTCTCCAATGGAATAAAGAAAAAGGTAAGTAATATTGTGTGTTCGTAACTTCTCGTTTCTCACAACAGGAAAAAGTTTTAAATATAGGATAAATTAACCTGCAAAAATTTGTTTGTGTGTGATCGTAAACAACGAGTTTACGATCCGTGAAATTCAAATTTTAGTGAAGTGAAATAATAATAAAAACTAAGCCCTAATCAAGATAAAAAAATTTAAAAAGGATGAAAATAGAAAAAAAAAGGAAAAAAAAATACCATCACCGTTTACCCAAAAGAAATTCAGAAATAGATAAATAAAATTATTGTGTAGATTTCAAAGTGATACTCCCTTTGTGAGTCGATCGGAAAATCGCCTCCTTTCTCTCCTTTCTCCAGCGATGCACCCAAAGAATAAAAAAAATGTCCTGTCACTTAAAATTCACTAAAAAAAAATAACTAGAAGTATGCTTAATTAAATGATTTAAATTAATGTAATATTCGTGTGTGTGTAAAATAAAATCTCAAAGAAAATTGTAAAAGGAAAACTCCAAAGAAAAAAAAACTTCAACGCGTCTGCTCCGGTCAAAAACTTGAATCCAAAAGCGATTTTTGGCGCCAATTCACCTCCCTTTATAAGTTTTAGGGGGTGGGTAATTTGTGGGATTTTCCGCGGAATTCGGAAAATCGGAAAAACTAATGATTTTTTTGGTCGACAAAATAATCAAATCTAACAAAAAAATTAATGTGAATTTGTGTCAGTTGAATCTTTGTGTGCTGAATGGTTGTTCCACGGAAAATTTGTGAAAAACCGAATGAGAATAGAGGTCGCTAGTGCCGGTTTTTCTAAGAATTGACCCCAAAATTTCCCAATTGAAAAGCGCGGGAAACTTCCACTATTTTTTTTCGACAGTTTAGTTATATTTGATTGATCTAGTTTTTCTGTGTAGTGATATAACATTCGTGTACCAGAAAACCTTTATTGAAACCCCTTTTCACCCAGTGCATGTTAGTTTTTGTGTTTGGGCCCGTGAAAGTTTTGAAGGTTATACAGCTGTCACCGGAACTGATGTTTTTGGGTCCTAGGGCGGAATACCTGTCTAACGGTCCCAACAACATCGACTCACGGTGATACATTCCTCTATGTTATTCGTTTGTTTTGTTTATATGTGAATTGTCCCTTTAATGTTGGTATGTTATGGTGTTTGGTCCGTGATTAATATTTGATCAAAACTAATGTTTGGATGTGCTTATTTTAGCTTTCCATCCAAAGGAGGACATAGAAACAAAAATGGCGACAAACGGGTTTAAATCATCAGAGGATCAGCATCGGTTTAACAGCGAGGGTATCCAACAATTCCCCAGGACAACAACATCAGATAAGTATCCTATCACCTTTAATTTTCCTAAACGAACGCAATACTTTGTGTTTCCTTTTTTTCCTTTCAGATTACCACTCACCGGGAATACGAAACCACCACGAAACGAAGCTCAAAGAAAGCGTACGTTTCAAAACATTTTGTCTTGAAAAGATTATAAAAATTGGAATTGTGTTGTGATTTGGCGAACTTTCTTACATAGGGTTGTCCAAAATAAGAATTTATTTTAAAAAGTATCATTCTAAATATGCATATAAAGTATTCTTAAATCTTTTGCACTAAATAACAAAAATTACAGTTAATGAATTTTTGTATTTTATATGAAAAATGTGTACCCTGAAAATTATATGAAAATGTATACCCGGTGGCGGTGGTATATTTGAAGGTATTATTATCACATAGAGTTCAAAGCTAGCAATACTTTTTACGCCACCCTGTACAAAAATTCTTTGAAATTTGATACAAGAACCGCGGCAATTAAAGTCGGTTCCTATTTTATTTAAACAAATGTTGAATAAGTGGGGGTTTTGACGGTGTAAATAATAAAAAAAAACAATCTGATGTGAACAGCACATGACTTTCTTATACAAAATCTACGTTCTTGCGCAATTTACATTAATACTCGACGAATAAAATTTTAGTTTATATAAAAATGTGAATTTTTTTTTACGAATGATGAAATATCTCGATAACGGTGCAGAAAAATTTTAATATCTTTAATTCTTCAGTCAACTGTTTTTTTTTCGAAATACCGTTAGTTTGCAAACTATTCGCAAAAAATTTTTTTTTGTTTGTACATTTTAATGAAAACATCTCAATAACGGTAAAAAAAAGTAGCGGATAACAGTAAAAGACCAAATGATGGCAAACATTATTCTCTTCAATTCATCGCATACTTTAAACCACCAAAAATCCCTTATTTTTCGGGATAATCGTAAAAAACTGATTTTTTTTAAATAACGACATGTTTCGATAACGGCTTGTGATACGGAGTTCCAGTAAAAGACAAAGATGTAGAAAATGTTATTGTCTCCAAGTTTTGCCGTGGATAAGGCTACTGAAAAACACGTAGTTTCGGAAAAAATCGCGAAAACGAAATTGCGATTTTTAAAAAGCCGCCATTTTAGTTACTTCCGGTTAACGGATTTCCACCAAAAGCTGATAAAATCGTCCCATTCCAGAACCAAACACGCCTGTAAAATTTCATGGCTCTAGCTCTATTAGTTTTTGAGAAATCTTGTACACAGACTGACAGGCGGACAGACGACTGCCAGACAGAAAAACATTTTAGTAATAATACCCCAATCGACGCAGGAGTGCTCGGGAAACGTTTTTTTAGGCAAAATGAAGAGGTTGAAATTTTTTATGAATACAATACGTGATTATACTTCGTATAGAAAAGTAAAAATCGACTTTTCCTTCAGAAGAATCTTTAAAGGAGGCATATGTAAATTTTCACAAAAAAAAATCTTTCAGTTTTTACTAGGACAACTTTGGTGGAGAGGGGAGGGGAGGAGGGGAGGAGGTGGGTGGGGGGGGGTAACCTTTTAATATGGGAGGTGGGTGCACTAGATGTTAATTTGTTTATAAAAATTTGTTGTAGATGAACAATTAAGTTCTTTACTTGTATTCCAGTAAATGTCCAAAAAATTGTGAGTAAAACATTGCCACTTGTTCCAGTTACTGTCTTAAACCACAAATGAATTATTTCGTTGAGATGCTTATAAAAAATGTTATTAAATAAAACTATGATTTTTAATAGTACGGCCAAATTCAATTAATTGTAATGTAAAAAAAAACAGTTTTAAACTTAACATCACTGGAATAAAATTCAATGGTGGCGGGACAATTTCAATATCCATGTCGGAGCTTTATTGAAACAAAATGTCTGGGTGCTGTTGCAATATGGATTGCTTTTAAATAGTACAACATATTTTAATACATAACAATGTATGTAGCTCAACATATAATTTTCTTATTGAGCTAGTGGTCTTGAAATCTCACTATAGTTTATATGTAAACGTACTTAACGCAAGTTCATATTATATGGAATGTAATGGCACTGCCTATACTGTAGTATACTTAAATATAAAATTTACAATAAGTCTATAGGTTACTAGACTAAGCATTGTGACTGACTTACCTTCGGTTTCTTTGTTGTATGGTGTATTCACATTGCTGGCGCATAACAAGTCACAAATAATGACATATACATTAAGTTTTTCAGTTCGAAAACAGATAAATAGCAACAACAATCACAATACGAGATTTTTTTTTAAGAAAAAAAAACGTTAAAAGGCATATTTTAAGTGCTGTCGAACTCTGAATTAAAAACGACATTTTAGTATCATACTGCCCATATTGTCTGGTCAATGAAATATAGGCGGACCACGAATAAAGCAAAGTACGTTTCGAGGTCATTGGTAAGACTGCACTTACATATTCATGAAGACGGAAATTTACTTTAAAAACTATTTTATTTATTTCGATTGATATAATTTTTAGATTTCAATTTTATGAATATTTTAATGAATGCAACATAAAATCTTTCTCTCGTCACTTACTTAATATGTTATTATCAAATTGTCATTGTGTAATTAATTCAGTAAAACTTGAAATTTTAGAACCGGAATTTTATTAATGAATATTTGAATTTATTTTTCTCATGGCTCTTTCCTGAGTTATCGGGTTGTTGGCAAGCTGACAGATGCAATGTAAAATTGTCTAGTTGAGCACGTGTTGATGATTTTGATTTTTTTTTTAATTACAAAAAAAAAACCAGATTTAAGATATGATGCGGTTTTACGTGATCTAATTTAATAAACGGATGTAACGTATTTTGGGTGTTGAATATTTTTGTATTTTAACGCGTAAGAAAGTTCAACGATTTTTTGAATGTTTTCTTAATTTGCTGGTTTGCATTCGAATTTTTTCGAGTACGAAAAAATAATAAAAAAAACACTTTTCTAGATTGATGAGGAAGATATTCAAAATTCTTATCAAGGCACAAAAAATAATTGAACTTCAGAGACGGTGATAGACTCCCTGCAAGTTTGGTGTTAAGAATGTTTTTTTTAATTATTGTTATTTTAACCATACTGCGGTAGGTTATTAACAACAAGGCGAGATGGCAAGACGGCGTTGATCAGGACGCGAAGAGAATTGGGATGTAAAACTGGAGACCATCGGCACGTGACCGGGTCCTATTGCGGCAGGCCAAGACCGGATACCGGTTGTAGTGCGGATAGAGAGAGAGAGAGAGAGAGAGAGAGAGAGAGAGAGAGAGAGAGATACTAAATTACGCTCGGTAGTTTCCTCGCGAAAGGGTAACATAGAGGAAGAGCTAAGTTTCGATATTACTTTACCCCCTCCCTTTACTCCTCCCACCTCTCGGGGTAATTTTTAATGGGTCTATGTTGGGGCTGGACCCCCGACGAACATCTATGCCAAATTTCAGGCGAATCGGTTCAGTAGTTTCCCCGCGAAAAAGTAACATAGCGCAAAAACTAAGTTTCGAAATCACTTTACCCCCTCCCCTTACTCCCCCACCCCTCGCGCTACTTTTCCGTATGCCTATGTTGGAACCAGAACTACCACACATACTCATGCCAAATTTCAAGTCAATTGGTTCAGCCGTTTTTACGTGAAAGAGGAACAGACAGACAGACAGACAGACAGACAGACAGACAGACAGACAGACAGACAGACAGACAGACAGACAGACAGACACCAACTCATTTTTATATATTAGTATGATTTTGCATATTTTTTTTATCCTAAACTGGACTTTTAAGATCGATAAATGGATTAAATTCAATTTACAAAAAAGCGCCCAGCTTTGAACCCGAGACTGTAATCAAGAAAGGGCGATTAACTTGGAATGTCATCGAAGGAACAATCTATCGAAAGCTATCGAAAAAACTATTTTTCTCTTTTTGTTTGCAGAATATTAAGCGAGTTGAGAAAGACACTTAATTTTTGTACGTGATTGTTTCCTTAAAAACTAAAAATCAAAGTTTGGTCTTAAAACTTAAGAATACGAATTTTGACAGACAAACATAAATTTTTCGCTTATTTGGTTTTAAATTCGAGACTTATGACCGGTGGTTTTTGTAAGACATTTTGTGGGCGCTATTGAATTTAGATTTCCTTAACCCTTTCGATCCGGAATGTTTAAACAAACATCACTTTCAAAATAAAAATAAATTTACAAACAGCAACGTTTTGCGGAGACGAAACCATATAATTATTTGTCGGTATTTGAAAATAACGAAATTTCTTGCGTTGATGCAACAAACCTCGAAAACTATTCGACCGATTGATCTGAATTAAGCCCCATATTTCAGACAAATTTGTTATAAAGTTATTTGTTTTTCCTTATTAGGCACAAAACTTTCCACCCTACACTTGTACTTTGCCAAATTCTCCTATTTTTCTCACCAAAATTTTTAAAATTCCGCCTCAATAGTTTCAGTTTCAATATTTCGAGGGATGCGTTTAACTACTGTTTTGCAAATAAAGTTCTTTTGAGAAACCAATAAAGTCTAAAGTTCTCTGAGCATATCATAAGAAAATCTTTTGTGTAAACGCACTTTATCAAGTGTCGCCACTAACCTAATTTATATCTAAATGGTTTTTTTTACAGTGCATGAGAGTTTCCTATGAATTTTAGGAAACCAATGAAATCTAATAATTTTTTAATGTGCAAAATCTACTTGATTTAAAATTCCAATTTCGTAAGAAAAAAATAAATAAACAATTTAAGGTGCTTTAAAACACTACTCATGATAATTTAGGTGTTTGAAAACTAGCATATGAAAACCAATAAAAATGTTTGCATGAGAGAATTGACTAAAACTATTTTGATTGTTAGTAAAAACATGACTGTATCTCTACGGAAAACGGTTATTTTGTACATTATAACAGTTAGTTTGAAACAAAGATATTTTCCTATATAGTTTGTTAGGATATTAAAACACATTTAAAACGGTTCTCTAGTAGCAAACGATAAAATTGATGTTTGAAAAAAAAAAAAGACTTACTGCCATGTAAAGCTGCCAGTGATGCCCTCTTTCAGGCGATCACGTAACGAACGCTGTCGACTTGGACCAGAACCGGATAATGGTGGCAATGTGGGGCTTCCGCCACCACCACCGCCACCACCGCCGCCGCCGCTACCACCACCACCCACGCCAGTGAGATTGGTGATATTTGATAGTGCAGATGCAGCTACATTGTGACCGGCTGCTGCAACAGATGTCGCAGATGATGAGATAATCGATGATAAATTATCTGCTAAACCTTCCGTTGGCAGTGGCAGTATGGTATCCTGCTGGAGATTTTGTTCATCTTCGGATTGTTGATGAGATTGATTTGTTGGTGCATTATTTAAATTTGAATTTTTGGACAATAGTCCTGCGTTACTTTGATTTGTTCTTTTAGTTTTGGAGGTAGAAGAGGAGGGAGAGCTGCTATTATTACGAATTGAAGCATTTTGTGGAGGTGCAGACATTTTTTTTATATATATATTTTATCAAATTCAATGAAGTTTTTTTAAATGTTGTTTTTTTTGTATTAATTATGCGATTAAATGACGATAGCTTAAATTTTTTTTTCTTGTAGTACTAAAATTTTAAACTACTTTTCTATTATAGAATGCTCTTAATTGGTCCTGTTTTGTAAAAAAATAAATATGATGTCTTCAAAATTACAGGACAATCGAAAATTGACAAGTAATAAATTGATCTCGGTTATAATTCTCGTTTTTTTTCCATTAATTATTATTATTAGTTATATTCACTCATTTTAGTGGGTTTTTTTTTGTTGTTGTTCTTGTTGTTTTTGTATGATTTGACTTCAAATTGACAAATTACAATAATCGACAATTATTTTCAATGAAAATCCAAATGAATTAAATTTTAATTGATTTCCATTTGATAAGAATTTTGTCTTTTAATAAGAATAAAAAAATATATGAAATTTGTCATCTGCTGCTCTTTTATGATGATAGAATAAAAAAATATTCGATATATATTTGCATTTGTAATTCGTTTTAGTTTCCTTTTCTTTTCTTTTTTGTTTAATAAATATATATAGATAAATAAAAAAATATCGTCTAAGTATAGCTTTTAATTATTCCTGTATTTGGTTTAATTTAATTGAAGGTATGGCAGGAACCTGAAAGAAAATCATTTACATCGATTAGATTTGGATTTCTCCTCTAGTAATTCTATTTAGAAAAAAAAACATATTAGTTGGGCAACACTTTAAACTAAACATTGAAAATTTCAACAACAAAAAATTGCCTATTTAATCACAAAAAACGTTTTATTAAGAAAATTTTTGACTTGAATGCTTATTTGTATTAAAAAAGAGTATTGAAATCTGACGATAAATTGCCTAAATTTGGCATTGCAAATTTAAATGTCGAAATTAAAATTTAAATTCCTTTTAGAAGTTGAAAAACAGTAAATCTCAAAAACATATGTTCATAAAGGAAATTATGCTAACCTCTCGTGTCACCATGTCAAATATTGTGGCAAAATTGCACCATTTATTGCCTCTTCCAAACAAATGAAAAAGTTACTTGCAGCGTGGTGTCACCAAAGTTTTCCTTGACAGACGACCTGGCCGACATTAAAAACCGTGTTAAAATGCATTAAGTAGTTTGGGAGATGGCAGGAGAGGGGGTTCGTATCAGTGTTGGGCAAAACGGCGTAAAAAACAGTTTTTTTACATTTTTCACGTAAAAAACGTAAAAAACGTAAAAAACTGGTAAAAAACGTAAAAAACCGTAAAAAACGTAAAAAATAGTAAAAAACCTAAAAAATGGGACATCGTAGTTCCTACAAAGTATGACAGTCTGTTTTAAAGTTTTTCTCAGCATTTTATTAGAGATCCTATAATATAGAGAGTGGACATCAGCACTTAATAGACTGTTGCTAAGTACTCAATTTAGAACAGTTGTTTGAATGGAAAAAACGTAAAAAATAGTAAAAAACCTAAAAAATGGGACATCGTAGTTCCTACAAAGTATGACAGTCTGTTTTAAAGTTTTTCTCAGCATTTTATTAGAGATCCTATAATATAGAGAGTGGACATCAGCACTTAATAGACTGTTGCTAAGTACTCAATTTAGAACAGTTGTTTGAATGGAATTTTTCCAGTTTTTAGAATTTCTTTTCCCTTTTTCCAGTTTTGTTTCAATTTCCGCCTTCGGAATGAGTCTTCTTGTGTTTGATGCAAACTTTAAAATTACGCTTGTTGCTGCAAGAAAAATATGTTTTTTAACCCTTTCATGTATACATTTTTCTATGGAATTAATTTTCACGGTTTTTGGTATTCGAGGGTTTTTAGGGTCGCTGATTACGAATCTGAAGTCAAAACTTCAAAAATCAAAATGGCGGATCCAATATGGCGGTCAAAAAAGATAAAATTCATTAGATTACGCTGAAAACTAGTACGTAATTTTATCTTTTTTGACCGCCATATTGGATCCGCCATTTTGAAATTTGAAGTTTTGACTTCAGATTCGTAATCAGAAACCTTTGTAAAGCTAATTACCGATTTTTTAACTGTAATAGATTTGCCACAGTTACATTTAATCTGCAAAATAGCTACTTTTTTGCTCTTTATTTATTTATAAAATGCAGTAATTATAAAAAAAGGCGCATATTACTTTTTTTCATAACAATTGATGTCCTAGGATACTTACGAAATGAATTTAGTCAATATAAGTGCATGAAATATATGTTATAATATTAAAAAACTGAATTAGAAAAGGTGTTGTTGTACAACAACACTGCAACAAAGGGTTAAAATAGCCACATTATTCACATCTTTCCGCAAATCTCTCCACATTATTCACATTAATTACCGTTAAAATGAGTAGGCGGACGTAATGTAATGAAAGGATATAAACAGTTTTTGAACTCCGAGTTTAAAATCTTTTTCACTTTCAAGAGGAAATGCTTTTGAATACTTTTCTGTGTTTGCTGAAGACTATTAACCTTTTTATTGTTCTAAGATGATTTATTTACGAATAATTACTATATTTAGTGAATGGCTACTTATTAAATTTTTTATCATCAATGTTTTAGGTTTTTTACAGTTTTTTACGTTTTTTACGTTTTTTACGTTAAAATTGAGGTTTTTTACGCGTAATTTTTTACGCGTAAAAAACTAGGTAAATTACTTTACGTAAAAAACCGGCACAACACTGGTTCGTATCATGTGGGGGTAGAATTTCCAAGCGTCCTCTTTTTTGGAGGACATGTATTGTTTTCTTACCGAAAAAAAATGTCCGGCATAGTTTCACTTCTTACAGAAATTTGTACTCTTTGTCCTCTTTTTAAAAAATCAGGAAAATCTTTTTTTAAGTAATTAAAAAATTATTTAAATCAAACCAAGAATATATTAGGGTTATTCACTTCACATCGCAAAACCTTCGCAAGCGTCGCGGACTGGGCCAAAAAGCGAGATGCAGTAATGTTTATTGGGAACATAATGTCATGTTTATTGGGAACATATTTTGTTACGGTTAAGAAGGATCTCACCGACAGTAAAATTTCTGCGTTGTGTTGTTTCCGATTAGTTAAAATTTGGAGCTAAAATTTCGTTATGCAAATTTAAACAATTTATAGAAGGAAACCAGTCTAAATTTGCTTCTCGTTTTTTTTTTTTAAATATGGTATGCGGCAATGCGGCACATTCGGTATGTGGAATTTTCAATAATATTTTATTTTTTGTTTATAAAGGATTTAAATTCGATTTTCGGGTACCTACGGATTTTGCTTTTCCTCAAATTTTTCGGAAAAAAAACCTCATCTGGGAGTTTTTGGGGTCGTTGAAACTGAATCTGGCATTAAGAAGTCTGTAAGGATATCTCAAAGGCAAAGATATATATTCGAAGACTAAAAACTATATATCGGGTCTTTCAACAAGAACATAACAATTTTGTATTTAAATAAAACACAGAATATCTGAGATATCGGGCTGAAATTTATTCCAGATGTAGTGGACATGTTACATTTAACTATGAAATTCGATGTCGTTCATATGGCCACCGCAAGCACGTTTGCACTGATGGTTCTTTGGAGTCAATTTTCCACCACTCTTCCACACATATCGGCCGGAACGTTGGCAATTTTGCATTCGATATTGTTCCTGAGATTCTCTAACGTTGTTGGCTTGTTGGCATGAACGAATGACTTAACATAACCCCATAAAAAGAAATCCAACGGCGTTAAATCGCATTCGACCGGACCATTTCTCGAGATTACACGATTGCGACCACCAACTCAGAATTTCGGTAGTAAGTTTTAATAATTTCCAAACGTTGCTCGTACGTGAACTTCACCATGATAAAAATGTAAACCTTGACTGACGTTTTAGCATTGCGTGATCATAAAAAAGTTTTAGGATGCTTTTTTTATTAAAATACAAAATTGTTATGTCCTTGATGAAAGACCCTTTATATATAGCGTGGCAAAAGACAGACGTGATTCTGGATTTTAATACTAATCAAACATCAAATGACTAAAAAAGATCAAGAAAAAAAAATTGAAAAAAGGTTTTACTTCGAAAAAATGCACTCAAAAGGAAAAAAAAGAAACAAGCGAGATAAAGCATAAAAAATTAAACAAAATAAACATTTATCTCGCTTTTATTTCTGATACACAGCGCCTAAAAAATTATTTTCTCCTTTTTGGTGTATTTTTCCTAAATAAAAGCTTTTTTTAAATTGAAAAATTTTAACAGTAATGGTAAATTACACTTCGGTTTGTAATTTTACGTCAGTTAATGAAGTAAAATTAGACAAAAAGTTTTTAGAGTGCGTCCTGGAGGTCTTAACTTCATGATCACGTCGTTTTAAATTCATCCTTAACTCATTAACGCCCGCTATACTCAAACGAGTACACCGGATATATCACACCCGAATCGACGCGACAGATTTTTGCTATCATGATTACCGAGGCGTGTTGTTTTCAGTTCAGTGCAGTGTTTTGATTGTCACATCTGTTAAAATGTTTGCACTTGTTGGATTTTGAGGAAAATAATAACCCTGAAGCAAATTTAAGAATAATTCGGTATTCGAATGTCGAAATTTATCCGACGTGTTGATAACCATGATCGTCTTTCGAGCTGTAAGACACGTTTATGCCGGTGACTATGATTCGTGCCCTGATCTGAATTTGGATTTACAAACAGATCACTTTAACTTTGCCTGAAAATCGACTTAACTTACTTTAACTAATTAACACAGATTTTTGCACAACATTTTTTTTCAGAATTTTCTTTTTATTTGGTTTATTTTATAAAAATAAATTGGTTTTTGTGTTTAAAATATTCAGTGGTTTTCTCATGGGGATTAATGGGTTAAATCTACGTAAACTTCCTCTAAAAAGTTAGTAAAAAATTTAACTATTTTTGAAGTATTTTGTTGGCGTAATTTTTACCTAACGATACAAGGAAAACAGTTTCCTTGTATGTAAATAGCAATAAAATTTTCTACAGTGTAATTCTTATAACGAGAGTGTTATTTAAAGTCATAACAAATAAACATTTGATCATGCGCTTGCTATAAAACACGAATGGCATCTTGCTATAAACAGACGGACGGTGAAGATCGTACCGAAATCGATCCAGTGGATCAAAAGTTATAAGGAGAGGGGGCTTACAATGAGGGAGGAAGGAAGAATTATTTTGCATTAAAAGCAAGCTGAAATACTTTCTAACCTCATGGCGAAAACTGAATCGAAATCGGTTCAGTGAAGCAAAAGTTATGAGGAAAGAATAAACTAACAAGCAAACTCTCATCCCAAACGCATTTATCTACTTGCTAAAAATCCCCAGTGGACACCTTTTTTAAGTATGTGCAAAAAGATTAATAAAAAAAACCTCATCACTTTTTTATTTTAATTTCTCTCCGATTAATATGTCGTTAGACTTTACAAACTGTGTCAGCCGACCAGACAAAACATTCGAATTAAATATTTAAGGAATTGCTAAAGTTAACTTATTCTTTTGAAAAACGACAGATTAAAAGGTCAACATGCTGTTATGAATCTAAGAAAAACACGTTGTATTGGTAGTAATTTATTTTTAGTTAAGTTATGGGTATTTTTACATCAAAAACTTTTCTTATCAAATATTTTTCAGTATACCAATATCAAAAATATCCTTTTCAGGATAACTTAGAATTTTTAAATTATGTGGCAGCCTTGTCAGTATCCAAGGCAATCTAAGAGACAAATTTCCCTGGAATCCTCTTCATATTCCTTTGCTCTTCTGGAATTGTGTTTCTCTTTCGATTTTTGTTGGGGAGGTTTTTTTTTTAAAAAAATCGTGTCACAATAATACGAAATTCCTTTTGTTTTGCTCATCATTGTATTGGAATTTTTGGAATTCAGAGCTACATTAAGCATTTGAAAATACGTGTATGAGAATAGAAATTCCAAGGAACCAAGGAAAAAGGGAAAAAAAAACATCTCTACTAATGCTAACTGCCAAAACAGGATTGTGGGGAAAATATGAAAGAGAGGAACACACGAGCGCGCTAACCTTGCGAGCGTACATTGGCTGATATATGAACCCAACATATCCGGTATGTAATATAAGAGACAAAGTTGAAATGTCCAAAAAAAAAAGGACGAGGGGAATAGTAGAAAATTTTCGCTCAATAGGCACAAAAAGCTGAAGGTCAATCTTTTTCTATGTATTATATCCACTACAAACACCATAGCATAGGCATATATTGCTTTGTTGACAGACGAATTGATTTTTTCTTGAAGAATTAAAGACAACATCCAAAAAGGACTAATACGATCTCCTTGACAGAAAAAAATGACATTCCACTGATGATAAACATTACAAGAAGTTTCCCTTCTAGGACTTTGTTAAACAACTTGCCACATCTTCTGGGATAAATTTTACATACATACGTACATATATTTATTATCTTCATCCCCATTATGTGCATTTGATGTCACTTTTCAAAACATACAAATATTCAAACGAAATTTATCGTTGTATTGCGCATTAAGTATATTCCGTTTTTCTTTTTATCATTTTCGTATTTAGAAGATATACCTCAAAGATTCATGAATACGAATGATCCGCACTTGGATATCCACAAAACAAAAACAAAAACAAAAATCTAAGGATAAGAATGCTTAATCTGTGTATCTGATAGATACTATAATCTTATCCTTTACACTACATGATATAAATAAAAGATGCATAAAACAGCAAAATTTTGCAGTTACGTGAAACTTATTGTATAGAATTAACCTAAATGCATTTTTAAAATCTCTATTTTTTTCCACTTATTCATGAATTTCACACGTTTAGCAAATGGTCAAGGCCCAAACTCTTGATAAAATAACAAAATCTACTTGAATCATTCTATGAACATAAAAAATCCATTCAAATGTTCTTCGAAGAAAAGAAAAATAAATAAATAAATAGAACATTTTTTTTGTAAGGATTGGGCATTAAATTTATTTATTTTTGGGGTAATTTTTAGCATGAAAATCAAAAAAACACTTCATATAAGTTTTCCCTATTAAAAATATTGTTTACAAATTCAAAACGCACCCAAGTAGCATTTATGTCAACCCAACCCCCCATCAGTAGATGAAAAAGGCAAAAATGGCGTTTGGTACACGATAATTCATTCTTATCGTGCACCAAACGCCATTTTTGCCTTTTTCATCTACTGATGGGAGGTTGGGTTTTGGTCCAATCTCTTTTTTCCCAGGTCCCGGAGTTTTAGGGCTTTTGGTAGCCGAGAAAACCGCTATGATAGCCGAGTAAACCGCCTCTCTTCCAAACAAATAAAAAAGTTGCTTTCAGCGTGGTTTCATCCAAAGTTTTCCCTGACAGACGACCTGCCTGACATTAAAAACCGCAATCTTTTTTTTCGCAATTTCCACTCAAAGTTTAAAAGTTGATTATCTCAAAACTACGTTTTGACGTTTGTTACAAGATAAGAATGCAGGGACAATATGTTAGCACGACGATATGTCATTTGCAGGACCGAGAGAGGGCAAAGTGGGTGGCACCCCCAGATGCAGGCTTCAGGGGGCGTTCAAATTGCAACTATGTCGGATACACTTTTTTCGATGGGGTATAAATCGAAGGGTGAGGGGGAAACCCTATCATACTATATATTTTAAGAATGAACTCTTCATTGCCTTTCATTTGAGGTACCACCTACCACCCCCCAGAAAAAAGTTTCATACAAAGTTTAGGGACCCCTGGAAGGGGCAAGGAGCGATCGACTGGACGAATTTATTCCGCAATTTTGTTCTGGAATCTCAAGGTGTATGGGCTGTAATCTTTGAAGGCTCTGAGGATCGGGCTCCAAAAAAAAGTGTTGAATATTTTGGTGGAATACAATTTTCCCGTTGGAGGCAGGGAGGGGGGCGGCTATATTTTTCAAAGACTGACCTTTAGGATTTTAATCTTTTAACACATAGGGGCAAATCTCGTCCTCTTTTATCCAGATATTTCCCTCCATTTAAGACGTCCGCGAAAGGATTTTTTGAATGTGTTTGGGACACTGCTGCCCTTTTTTACATAGGGTGGCATTTTGGTGTCCCTGGCACATTCGAAAAAAATACCCCAGGACAACCTTAAATAGAGGACAGCTTCTGGGTAAAAAGAGGCAGGAATGCCAACCCTATCTTACACGTATTAGATTTTAGATTCGAGTAAGCTTCCTTATTAGATATTAAGATTTTTTTTGTAGTTTGAGCCAGAACTTAGGGGAGGATTTTTTTAAGAATTTTCTTAGGATTTTTTTTTTTGCTTAGATTGGATTGGAGACAATGGCATAACTACAAATTTTGGACACGCCCTTTACCCCCTACCACCGCCCTAGCAAAATTTTTTTTGTGGGCCCTACACTCAGAAAAATGTTCAGGTCAACTTTTTGTCAGGTTAACTCGGACCTTACAGAGGTTTCTGCAAGCTAGCTAGCGGTCAGAGTTAACCTATCTAAGGTCAACTCGTGCAGCTCCCAATGCCCTACTTCACCTGCTGGTGGCTTAATTTCAGAATTTCTCCGACCACAGGTCAACTCAGTTTTACTTGCCCACATGCAGGCGAACGCGCGCCTGCCCGAGGCCAATTACGCCGTATGTAGGTCGTCGAGTTAGCCTTCATTTTTCTCACGGCATACAGACAACCAAGGTATGCTGTAAACTTTTGATAGTCAGGTGTGACGTCATTTATGCCGACTTTTTTTAATTAATTTTTATGTTTATTGATCACTATTTAATGCAATCAGTCTACTAATTTACAAATATCTTATTTAAATCGCACAAATTTAAAAAAAACCATCCAGAATACAAAATTCCTTCTGCACTTGACGAACTAATCGGCACAAGTGACGTAGCAACGAAATGTCAGATTTGAGTTTACAGCATACCTTGGTTGTCTGTATGCCGTGCATTTTTCTGAGTGTAGAAATTAAAACTATTGTGATATCTTTTGTGTTGTCTTCCAGTGACCACTTAACCCTTAAAGTCTTGGTGGTACATTCGATTTACCACCTTTATCGCAACTGATGTTGCACGGTGGTACCAAAATTGTACCACGGATTAAATCGTCTTCCATTGCCGCATGAAACTTTGAACTGACACCACCAACAAAATTAAAAAAAAAAGTGTTTTTCACGGGTAAAAATATTTGGTATTTTTTCTGTGCCTCTAAGGGTTAAGAACATCTTTTTTAACAGCCCGAAGATTTTAAAATCTGCCTTAATAGCATTTTTGGTCTATAACCCGTAACTGCCAATAATAGAAGTGTAGATTATTTAGTGACATATGCGTCGCATACATTAAAAAAGCTAGTACAGAAAACTCTACCAATATTTTTTTTTACTTTCAATCTCAAGATGTTGTACAAATCTACGAAACTTTTACAAAGGGACTTTGCCTTTTCTATAAAATTGTCTTTAGCTAAATGCAATTAAAATTAATAGCGTATAGTTAAATTAAATAGAAGTGCAATGAAAATCATGACATGCAATGTACGGCATTTAAATATAATTTTGTATTGTTTTTCTTTGCAAAATATACTATAATTTTTGTCATTCCAAAATATTTTATACGTTTTCACCCTAAAATTTCTGCGTAAATGCAAGTTGAAAAAATTTTATCGTGGAAATTTTCTTGTGAAAAGTGTTGTCATTTTTTTTTTGTATTAAGTAAAAACTTTTACTAAAACTTCTTGTGTTTCCTTTGTTGGGGAAAAAATACTTTGGAAAATCAATCATGAACCAATTGAGATTTGTTTTTGTAGTCGATCCAATATTTTCAACTGTCAACTTCGATTTTGTGGCACATAAAAGTACTGCGAAATGGAAAAAAAAACAACAGAAGTTCTACGTAGAGAAACTATTGACTGGCAGAAATATTAATCATGGGTTTTATTGCAATTTATTTTGATATTTTTAAGGAAAACAAATCATACAAGGATATAAAAAGATGTAGTATAAAGCATAGACAACAACACAACACTCTTTTATTGTTTATTCCGACATAAAAAGCTGCCTCCATTTGCCTATATATGGGTATATTTATATTACTAAACATATTTACATACACACAATTATTATTATGGAATTTTCCTTGCTATTTATCAATTTCTATATATATACAGATATACTACACAATACATGTGTAAATTTTACGCTCTAATTTTCTCTATTATGTAGTATTTCCTAATCAGAAAGTCCTTTTTTTCTATTTTAAAAAATTTCCATCCGTTTTTTTTTGCTTTATAATAGATAGCACGTTTATCGGTACTTACATATTAGAAAAAACGGTGAAGTAAATTCCAATGTGGTTTGTTGTATTTGTAGAAAATATAGAAATTCAATTTATTGATTGCGATGTAGAATTCAAACCAAAAATTGTTGATCTTTTCGAAAAAAAAAAAATTTTTGGGGATTTTCCTTTTTTTAAAAACTAAAATAGAAGAATGTTTTATGATTTTTTGATGTTCACATTTAACACTAAAAATGTTTTATCGGTTTGCACACACTTTTCACTTTTCAACCGTCAAAATACAACAAAACACTTGACTGTACTATACTAAAAGAAAGTGTAAGGTAACAAGTGAAACTAAAAAACTTGGCCAGACCCAAACAGGAAAAAAGAGAAAGAGCTGCCCAGCCCAGTGAGAGAATAAGAATAAATTTTCACATCTCTTAAGGACGATTGGGGGTTTTAGGGATGCCAACTGATTATAATGGTTTCTCTTTTTAATTGACCGTGAAAAGTTTTGAATTTTCAAACCTATAAAACGAATTGATTTTTGGGGAAGTAGAGCAGTTCAAGATGTTAAGATGTCAAGAATAAAATAAGATCACTGCGAGTTACTTAATTTATTGGTAAACATGGTAATAAATAAAAACCTTTTAATTCTAGCTCCACACTCTCCCCGAATGTAGGCGAATCACAATCGTGGGTGCCAAATTGGACGCTTTTTTATACTCTATATCAGGGATGTCCAACCTTTTAGCTTTCCTGAGCCATATTGGGAGAAGACAAGTTATATTGGGCCACAAATAAAATATACTAACCCTAAAGATAGCTGATTAGTAAAAAATGTAGAATATATACATACTTAGGTAACAATTTTAAGTACTTGGGCCACTTTCAAACACGTCCTGGGTATCATGCGGCCCGCTTGCCAGGGTTTGGACAAGTCTGCTCTGTATGATATATCATACAGAAGTATATTAGATTTAGTATACCGTTTGTAACGCATCGAACACAACAATAAACGACACCAGGGTGTTAGGGATGATAAAAGATTTTGATTTCCGCAAGCTTTTTGCCCCCCTCTCTACGCTTTTTAGCCCTTCGTTTTGCGTGGAATTTAGTACTATCACAGACCATTTGAAAACTTTTGAACAGGCTCTTAGCTGGTGTTATGTACAATTTTTTGCAATAATCTATTAAATAATCGGCTTATGTGTCTGTATGTATATTTGCCTATAATTCAAGAATAACTGAACCAATTTAAACGAAACTTTTAGCGCAGCTTACTTACATTAACACGTTGACTGCCACGTGAGACCGACGTGGTATCACATTAAAATGGGCTCCTTATGCTGCGTTTACACGAATGACAAATTTGTCATTTTTTTTGTCATAAATTGTCATCATCGTGTAAATAGTATCATTTTTGTCATTATTTCTGTCAGAAAAATGACAATCTCTCATAAAAGAATGAACTTGTCCATTCTTTTATGACAGATTGTCATTATCTGTCATTCGTGTAAACCCAGCATAAGGCTCGTGAGACACATGTGGTCTCACAGCACTTTACGTTAGTATAAAGGTGGGTTTAGAAACACGAGCATTTTCATTTTTACTGGCAAAGTGAGTGAAATGCCAGATTTCTTATGACTTTTTCACCAAGTGGGAAAGGGACGGGAAACCACTCAGTAAAAATTTTACTGGAAATTTTGTTTGCATGTAGTGGTTTTACTATCCATAATTTTCGTCGACGATAGGAAAGTTATGGCAGTAAACAACAACAAACACATTGGACTTCCCCGCCCTGCCAGCAAAATGTTACCCCTGAATTATGGGGAATTATGGCAGCCAGCAAAAGTAAGGTTAAGTTCGATGTTTATTTGAAAGCTACGCATTTTAAATGGAAACGGGAGGTGATAATAATTATGTTATTAATTATAACATCACACAAAATGATTTTGTTAGGTGAAATTGAAGTGCTAACAAACGTATTGCTGCGAGAAGGTGATGTGCAGTGACAGTTCGCCATAAAGTGGAAGGGAAAGTACGTGTGAGACACTGATGTGATCGACTTTTTGCGCACGTAAATTTGAATTTCGCTATCCCGCTCACTTTGCCAGTAAAAATGAAAATGCTCGTGTTTCTAAACCCACCTTAACTTGCGTGATAAAGCATTGGATGCACAGAACTGTATGAAACTTATGAAAAAATTATTAGACGGGGAACGTTTTTTGATATTTGTCCTATGAATTGAGTGGAACCACAACCGGTATGTCTCGGAAAATTATGAAAAAATATTATCATTTCATGACAATTCATAAAAAAAAGTCTACTGGCCTCCAAAACCCAATTTTTTCGATTTCATGGTGGCTGTGAACGTGTTAAAGTGCAGTGGCGAAGCGTCTGGATAGACAGCATAACCATGGCATGGCCAAAAAATATTACCCTAAAAATTTATTTATTTATTTACAAGGAGACTTGAGCATAAATGCACAAGGCTCGCATAGTTATAGCGCTCTCGGTTACTGAGACCATATGGCGCTTGCGATCCTAAAAATTTTACACCCTAAAAAGTACAAATTTATTACGTAGCAACAATCAATATTACTATTATCACATTTTCAATAGTTTCTGTTCCTTTATGTCCTTTTTTGACTACGTTCTATCAATGTTGTCTACCCTGATGCTTCGCCACTGTTAAATAGCCGGGTTTGGACTATGGATTTATTTAACTTTTGGACAATGGTTTTCCTCCTTTTTTACCGTCTTCCCTGATTTCTCTACAATTCTGTCTATTCTGCTTGTCCATCTACATGTTTTTATCTCTTTTCGGGATTCAGTCAATAAGCTGTCAGTTTTGTAATAATCCTAAATTGAGCCGCTGTGGTTTTCAAAAAAAAATCGGAAAATTTTTATCTTAGAAAATCAGAAATTTTTGGAAAAAGAAGTACTTTTAAAGAACTGTTTATTGTGTACACTTTGAACAAAACGAATTGCATTTTAATACCCCATAACTATCAGTGGTAGTCAAAAGATTGTATTTGAAATTTCTTAACTACAGATATTGACTTTTGGTTACCGGAAAAAAGCGAACACAAATACAAAATGTAATTTCGCTAAAAATTTATAGAAAATTTTGATTTGATTAAAATACGAGCTGGTCGTGGCAATTTAAAAAGTAGGAATATATATTTTTTAAATTTTTGTTGTGTGGATAAATTTGCGTCTGATGTTTTCTTGTGCGCTTTTTACGATCACGAAATGTGAGGAAAATTCCATATGAATTGCGGTCCCATTGAAAGAAAAGAAGAAAATATTTTTACTGAACGATTATATAAATTTCAACGTTGCACAAAAACTTAATTGTAATTTCTTTTTAATTTTTAAAATTGATTATTAGTAAGAAATTTTAAGATAAGAGCGTATAAAATAAAACAATTGCAAATGCAGAATCTTTTTGGGTAAAAAAAAATGTTTGTAATCTATGGCTAATAAATATTTCATAATATTAGATAACGTAATAAATCTTATTGAGTCAAATTACGAAATTCAAATATTTTAAAAATGAGAGAGGTTGGAAGTTGCACATACGGACACTAGCAAATGAAAAAGAGACATTTTTTTAAAAAGGCAGCTGCGTAATTAAGGGGGAATATACCCCTAAAACCAGTGAAGATTGGCACCATCTTCAAATTTCAGTTGTTAAATGATAAATAAAAAAAAATGGGGCGTATTCATAGTCGTTTTTAAACACAGTTTTTGTTTAATATGGGTTTAGAATATCAGAAAAAATAACAAACTGTCAGTTTAAAGTTTAAAACCATAGCAAACTGTCAGTTTAAAGTTTAAACTGACCATTTGCTATGGTTTTCTGTCAGTTTAAACTCATATTAAACAAAAAACTGTGTTTAAAAACGACTATGAATACGCCCCAATATTTTTTGGGGGTATGCAAAATGTTTTTGTGAGTCGCTCAAAAAATTTGATTCTTCTACGATTTAAAAAAACCAGAATTTTAATAAACAGGATTTTTTTGCAGTTCCTTGGATGCTACAAAAATGAATAAAAATTAGTTAAAATTGCAAAAATATAACTTGGTATCCCAAGAAAACCCTCTACTTTTATTTACAACTAATTTTTGTTATTTCTCTGTTAAGTAAGAAATGTTTATAGCTTTAACACGCCCTCTCCCTGTAACATGCGCATAGCCAAATCGAATTCCCTTATTATTTACCCTTTTTCCACAAATTCTGTTTGCTCTTTCTCTTTTTTGCGTGTTTTTATTTGTACTATTTATTTGTGTGTTTTTTTTTCTCATGTATCCATTATCTCGCCCCGCAACCCCCTTTTTGGTCTTTGGGAGGAAAACGGAAAAAAGCTTGTGGAAACGGAAGAAACTTAAAAGAACGGAAAACCCCTTCACTGATTTTCTAGAGCATGTTATATTCTCACATTGTTTCACATTTTCTGTTTCAAATAAGTTCAAATCAGTCTGATGTTTGTTGAAAGAAAACTATACAAAATCAATAATCGTTTTGACATTTTTCGACAGGAATCCCGGCCCGTTTTACAAATATTTTCACCACAAAATGTTTTTACATAAGAATACCAAAACATATACAATGAAAAATCTATGATTAACTCAAATACTTTTTCAATGTTATTTTTTTGTTTGTTTGTTGTTGTTTTCTAGCTTTAACTGACAATAAGCACAGCTGATTTAACACTTTATCGAAAGACTGAACGTAGTTGATGTAACAAGAAAATCCAAATGAGCATTAAATACGCTAACTTTTTCACATATGGATGGATGGATGGATACTTACTTGTAGTGAGAGTAGCAAGGATTATTTATGTATATATTGGTTGATTTAATACGAAAAAAAAAACGTTAGGGAACAACAAAATCATATGGGCCAGATTAAGAGAAAAAATTCTATACGAGTTTCTTACCTGACAAGTCGATAAAAGAATCCTTAAAGGACATTCAGAGAATAATAGCGAAGAGATTTTCCATTGAAAATTCCGGAAATTCTAAAGGAACTGTGAGTACTTGAGTATCTCTGCTGTGGATATCTATATAAATTGTATCTAAAAGTATTATATACAGATTTTGGTTGTCAGTATACAATCTTTTAATTGCGTAGTTCCAATATGCATTCGTTGGTGTTTATAAATACCAGCGTTATTTGGTTGACTAACTGAGAAGCGAGCATATGATGATAATCAATCTGAGATTCTTGTATCGAAAGGATTGATTTTTCCACGCGAATTCGTCTGAAAATGTCCCAATTTCTTTTTTTTTGTGATTTTTAATTACGTTAATAGATGTTATTATTAATAAAGTTTCAATGTGAATCGCAATTCCAAAAATAAAATTTCAATAAAATTAGATTTGTTTTGGACAGATTTTCAATACGTAAAACGAGTATACAGCAAAACCAGCACGAAGAAAAATTGCTTGGCAAAAACCGCTACAAACCTTAATTGATTTTGCGTTAACTCTGTTCGTGTTTAAATCAACCAAGGACACATTGTCAAAATAATGCAATTTTCATTGTCTAATTCAACTATACTTTGCGTAATTAAATGATCACGTTCATTGTCAATTAGCGATCCGGTTCATTGTTAATTTCGTGATTAAACGGAAGAAGCGGAGGAAGGGGGGTCGTAGGGGGAAGTAAGCAACTAAAATTGTCCGAATCAAATTTCCTGCACCGTGCGAACTCCGCTGTGTTCGCACGGTGCACGAAAAGAACGCGTCTTGTATTTTTAGCTGATGCTCTCCACCCCCTCTGCCCCGCCCACTGCGACCGGGGATCCTCAAACTTCGCATGAAACTATTTTTTTTTTTGAGGAAGCTAGGAGATCATGTAGTATCTGTAATTAAAAGTCTCGAAGAGTAGATTCCAAAACTACATACCATAATGGGTTATCTCCCTTTGATTTTCACCACCCTGGAAAAAAGTGGAATTCTTGATGGCGGGTGAGGGAGATTTCTTTTAAAAACTGAACTCATTTGTTCTCATTTGATAATGAAAATAATTATTTCGCAGCACGAAAAAAAATTGTGCAGCGGCTACTTTTTCAATTTTAGTGTTCACACGTACCTGCTTTTTAGGTTACGCAGCTGCGGCTTGTTCTCTCAGAATCACGGCCAAAAAGTTAAAACTTAGAATTCCAAAGATTACGTCACTTCGATGCAACAATTTTGTGTTTTAAGTGTATTTTTACCATTCTTACGGAAAGAATTCTTCAATAGTTCCTACTTGTTGCGAAAAGCTGCGCAGTTTTCTATGCTGCGGCATGCTTAAACATTACAGCATGCAGATAGCGCAATTTTTCATCATGCTGCGTAGTAAAAGCAGCTATGTCCGATCCCAGAATTAAATACTTAGAATTTTTGATCATTTTTGAATAAAGAAGTCCTCAACTATTTGAATTTGTCGACGTCTAGGATTTTTAATACTTTTTCTTTGAATAATTTCGGGTAGAAAAACAAAAAATAAATATTCCATAATGACCTACAGCCCAACATTTTTCAAAGAAAAAAGAAATCTTAATTTGTCTTCACCATTACGGATTTAACTGAACTTTTAATGGGTTTCCCTGTAATGATATTAGCTGAGGCTCATACAAGGAGAATGATGTTAATATTCCACCCATACTACACAAAATATTTCAAAATAATGTCCTACAACCAAATCGTTTTATTTTATTGCATAATTATCATATTGTGTAACATGGTAACAGCATTCTAAGCTATATTTTGACATAAATGTGTTTTTTTTGTCTTTTGTTCATCTCCAAGGACATCATATGCAAAGAATTTAAATATCAAACGTATGTTTCTACAAAATTGGACTGTAGTTTTGTTAATTCTTTATTAAGATTCTTTTTTGCTGGTCTTTACTAAAAATAGAAAAATAAATAACAATATTTTACCTCTAATTTCTCAGCGTATTGTGATTAGAAATTCATAAGTTGGCATGAAAATCAAGTCAATAAAAACTTGACTTGTGCTTTATGCCAAAAATCGCAACAAGTAGGAATTATTTGTAGAATTATTTCCGTAAGAATGGTAAAAAATACACTTAAAACACGAAATTGTTGCATCGGAGTGGCCTAATCTTCGGAATTCAAAGTTTTAACTTTATGGCCCTGATTCTGAGAGACTTGTGACTGACTCGACTTGACGGGAACTACGTTTGCTTTTTCTCACTTTTTTTTTTTAAATATTTGACCAATAACTTACCAAAAACACAGCTTTTTACTGAAGAAAATTCAAATTAAAAAGACTTTTTGTTAATTGCGGCAGAATACATCGGAGTGGCAAATTGAGAATCGTATCGTATAATCGTTGTGTATTTTATACAATATACAAGTCAATGTAAAATTTCGACATTTTTATTTTGCCGAAATAACCAACCGTATTGCATGGTCATTTTCGGTAAGGGTCATTTTAGGTGTTTTTATTGAAAAAAAGCACCAATAACAACATAAAAAACGACTTTTGTCGAAACCGATACGACCATCACAATACGGGTGAACATTTTCTGGGCAGTTTTAAGTCGATCAGAGCCGTTTTACAAAAATGTATTTTTGTCTGTTAGCCTGTGTGCAAGATTTTCCAAAAACTACTTGAGCTAGAATCATAAAATTTTTCGGAGATGTTTGGTCCTCAAATGGGACGATTTTTGGATATCAGTTAACCGAAAGCGGCAAATATGGCGCTTTTCAAACATACCAATTTGGTTTTTCGCGATTTTCTCCAAAATTACGAATTTTCCAGTAGTGTTATGTAGGACAATAAAATTTCCTAAACTTTTGCATTTCACTAAAGTTCGATATCTCAAACCGTCATCGAGATATACCGTTATTCACAAAATCAGTATTTTGCGATTTTTTCGAAACCTAACACTTTTTAGGTAGTTCAATGTGATATGAATCAAAGAGAATAGCATTTCCCAAAAGTTTTGCCTTTTGCCATGATGTTCTATCTGTTACCGTTACCGACAAATATCAGATTTTGTTAAAAAAAAAATTATATTTTTATGTAAACTAATATTTTATTTGTCGGCTTATGGTGTAATTTGTTCAGGGCCATAGATTTTGTATAAGAAAGTCATGTGTTGTTCACATCAGGGGACCTATCGCCGAATACGATACGAGTGGTTCGAATCGTAAATTTAATGTTGTTGCTAGTGTTTTAGACCTACAACATTAAATTTACGATTCAAACCACTCGTATCGCATTCAACGATAGGGCCCCAGATACTGTTTTATTTTTTTTTTCAGAATTTTCAAAAATAACTGACGTTTAGTTTGAAAAT
The DNA here is from genome assembly GCA_964034945.1 of Chrysopilus asiliformis. NCBI lineage: Eukaryota > Metazoa > Arthropoda > Insecta > Diptera > Rhagionidae > Chrysopilus > Chrysopilus asiliformis. The sequence continues at coordinate 108,693,820 of OZ035960.1, forward strand.
TACGATTAGGCAAATAACTTTCCCACCCCTTTCCCAAACAAATCAAATGATTGCTATAAATAAAAATATGATAAAAAATTATTTAATAATAGGTTTTTCTGATACCGCTTCACCCTAAGCATTTAATAGTCATGTTCTTCCAATGCAGTTATTTACGGATTTCATTGTATTCGTTTTTGAGTTAGCTTTTTTTTAAAAATAGGCAATTTTTTAGATATTCAAATGCACAAAGTTAAGATATTTGATCTGTTGCATACTTACTTTTCAATATCAATTCAAATAGGATAATGACCTCTTCACCGTCAGCAGATATTTAATATACAAAAAAAAAACTTCGAGACACACAAAGGGCATGAAAACCGGCTAAAAACGGTAAAACAAAAAACTTGCAACTATTTTTAACTTATATGGCAGATAATACTTTATCTTATTGCACGTATTCGCGTTTAAATAACTTCAATATGTAGAGCTGAACAACTTTATTACGATTAATTAAAATGCATATTTTTTTGCTATTTTGCATGCATAGACACTGAACCGTCGCATAGTCTTCATTTAACCGAAAAAAACCTGCCAGTGGAAACATTTCCGAGCATTTTTTGTCATGAGTTCGATCGTAATTAGGCTGACAATAGCGAGCAATTGTATTTTGAGAAAATACGGTCTGCAAATTATAATTTCGATTAATTAGTTTACTGTTTTAATTAGGAAAAAAATAAACTTCAAAGCGCCGAACAATCACTTTCTTAAATGGTAATAGACCATTTAATATCATCCATTCTGATATTACTCCTGACGACCTAATTCCCATGAAACTAGACAATGAAACAATTATCAACTTTTTGTTAACTTGATTTTCCTAACTGACAGAGTTTTTATTAGACAACCGATAATTTGATTAGAACCCATTTCTAAGATCGATTTCGACTAAAAACCCTCAACTGACTTCGACACAAAGTACAATCCAATTAAATTTATAAAAATTTGAGTCAATTGAATTTTGATATACAAAAACGTTATGTAGAATCATATTCTAAACAATTGGACTTAACTACTTTTGTTTACTGCAGGAATGTGGAGTCGGAGTCACTGTGTCGGAGTGATTAGTTTTCAAACAAAAGAATTAAACAATAAAAATTTCTCGAGGAAACACGACGGAAAATTTAGATTGATTTTTAAAAGCTTTTGTTTTAACTTCATTCAATTATTTAGTTTAAAAATGTTCAACCAACGTGGTTTAAAACACGAATTTTTTCAACTTCTGATTTGAGTTTTTCAACTTTTTGGGGTTTAAATGTATTTTTTTTGATCAAATTTAGTTGAAAATTTAAACCTGAAAAGCTAAAATTTAAATTTCAAACTAAAAACGCAATATATGAATGCCCAATTTCATTCATATATTGCGTTTTTAGTTTGAAATTTAAATTTTAGCTTTTCAGGTTTAAATTTTCAACTAAATCATCGGATATTGGTAAAAACGTAGATAAAACAGTATGTGATTACTTATGTGTATGTTGCTACAAGATTTAATTTGCACATAATTAACAGAATTTGTTAGTTATTTCTTTCAAAGAATCTATCTTTTTTTTAATTTTTTCGAATTTTACATTTATAACCTCAAAAAGATTTCAAATTGGGTGGTTTGTGTCCTGACTTTTCTCTCCGAAAAAATGACAACATGTTTTCGGACAATTTTTTTTAAATGGTCTGACGTTTCACTCGAATTCTGTGGTTAGGTTCGATTTGTTGACAGATCGAAATTTGTTTGAATGTTTTTGACAAAATTCAATAAATTGGGAATTTTCTATAGTTAAATTACTTGCTCGCATAGAAAATGAATCGACATCAAACAGTACTTTTCCTCTGTTTCGTGAATTTCCTTCTTAGTTTCTACAATTCGAATGGTGAGTTCTCACAATTTTCAATGGGAGTACGTGGTCAAATTCAATAGGCCGGCGTTCCGTGATAAAGAAGGCGGATATCGACTTTAAAATCAATAATTTTTAGTCGTTTTCATGCATTTTTTTTTGTATTTGCAGCACTTAAAACGAAATATGTGACCTGCGGCTCTGTGATAAAACTACAGCACTTTGACTACGGGATTCGATTGCATTCACATGACGTAAAATATGGGTCCGGATCTGGCCAGCAATCGGTCACGGGAACTGAGGTTCAGGATGATGTAAATAGTCATTGGACGATAAAAGCTGGCTCAGACAAATACTGTACCAGAGGTGAACCTGTGAAGTGTGGCGATGTGATTCGTCTGGAGCATTTGACCACCAATAAAAATCTACATTCGCACTACTTCTCATCGCCACTCAGTTCCAACCAAGAAATCTCATGCTATGGGAACAACGGAGTCGGAGACACTGGTGACCACTGGGAAGTTGTCTGTACGGGTGACAGCTGGCTAAGGGATACTCAAGTAAAATTCCGGCATATCGATACTGGGGCTTTTCTTGGCATTTCTGGAAGAACTTTCGGACGACCTATCAACGGACAAATGGAAGTGGTTGGGTTCACAAGCTCAGATCGGTCGTGCGATTGGAAAACTGCCGAGGGGCTTTACATAATGCCCCGCGAAGCCAAAGACTCGATTGTACACACGGAGTTATAGACAAATATAAATGTTTCAGAACAATTTTTTTTTTAATTAAATAATTAAAATGATTTATATAGAATTGTTTTAGATTTTGATGAACATTTTTGCGTTGTGTCAATTGGAATTTTGTATGAATTTAATAAATTATTTGATGGTAATTTAGTTTAGACCAAATATGAACGATTTTTCTTTTAATACATTTTTTCTTTTGATCATAATTATTAATCATGTGTCTTAATTTAAAAAACAATCAATTTTCTTCCATTTTGATCGTACCCTGAGTAAAAAAATTCCGTTTTTCCATGCCTGTAAGAATCAAAAAAAGCAGTTCTAAAGCAGTATTATTATTATCTTTATCAGTTCTTGCTGGAGCAATTACTATACTTTTAACAGGTCGTAATTTAAATATATATATTTTTTGAGCCTGTTGGTGCAGGAGATCCTATTTATCAACAATTATTTTGCTTTTTTGGACATGCAGAAGTTTAAATTTTAATTTGATCTAGATTTGGAACAATTTTTAGTATTATTAGTCAAAAAGAGGAAAAAAGGAAACTTTTTGATTCTTATGTATAATTTATGCTATAATTAGCAATTTGATTATCAGGTTTTATTGTAGGAGGTCATCATATATTTAAAGTAAGTATAGATGTAGATACATGAGGTTATTTCACATCAGCTACAATAATTATTGCTATTCCTACGGAAATTAAAGTTTTTAGACAATTAGCTATATTACATGGAACACAAAGAACTTTATCCCCCCCCCCCCCTCCTGCATCCACCCTCTCCCCTTCCCCATCCCCTCTCCATTTAATAAGACTCTCGAGATGCCTTGATGCTTTGTTTAAATTTCTGGCAATTGGCACAAATAACTGCAATTCAATTATCACAAGTGTAACAAAAGCTTTCCATCAGTATGACAAAAATCTCTTCCATTTTTAGGTAGGTTGGGGCGAGGTGGTTTGATCTTGCCCATTTAAGAACTTGCTGTAATTCACCCCGATTGCGAGTGTCGTGTCGTTTTCGACAAGAGTCGTTTTACGTGTTGTTGTTGGTAGAAAAACACTAACAACAACACGTGAAACGACTCTTGTCGAAAACGACACGACACTCGCAATCGGGGTGATTGTTTTTGTCCGGTGATCGGTTCTATTCGTTACAAACTTTTGATCAAATGCAGTATACCCTTAGATTTCATATAGGGTATAATAATTATACAAAAGAACAGTGCTAGGAAAAGTACTATTGCCAGGGGCTAATCGCTAAATACCCTATATGGGGACAGACAAAATTTTTATGAAAAAAAAATCATTTTTACCGGAGCGGGGAGAAGGATTCGTCTGCTGGGATTTTGATGTATGGAACAGTTATGTAAAATTATATTCCAAAAACATTTAATCTTTATAATTTTTTCGATACTGTGCACCGTTTTCGAGAAAATACACCGTTTTCGAGAAAATACATAATTTGTATGGGGGAGGGGAGAAGGCGTGGTCCAACTGGATTTTGATCTTTATATATTATGTAAAATTATATTCTAGATACATTTTACCTTAATAAATTTTTCAATACGACTCGCCGTTTTCGAGAAAATTGTGAAAAACTGTTTCAATTGTATGGGGGAGGGGTGAAGGACTGATTCGATTTTGCTTGTCCGAGGACTTAGCCTTGCCATCTACGAAAAATGAAGCTACACAAAATTTGAAGTCTCTAGCTCAATCCCTTCGAGAGTTATGGTGTTCACGGACGGACGGACAGACAGATATATAGACACACAGGCAGGCGGGCAGACTAACAGACAGACGTACGGACGAAAATGCGGAAATCAAACTCTTTTGTCATCCAAGCACACTGGTGTAGTCCATTTTTGTGCCCGATGATTGGTTCAGTGCTTTACAAACGGTATATTAAATATAACATACTCATATATGATATATCATATAGAGTATAAATATCATTCATGTAAAACAGAATAACTGTTATTTTTTGCAAGCATAGTATGGTTAAAAACGTGTTACAAAGTCAATTTGAAAATAGGGTTTAACACTCTCGCAAAATTCAAAAATCAAGAAAAGAAAATTAAAGTTCATCGCTTGAGTCTTTCGTTTTTAATTCATATAATTGGCCCAACGTTTTGTCACTCAGAAATTCCAACAGTACCAATTAAGAATTTCTTACGAATTCAACTATTTTAACAAAGAAAACCCAACATATTGCTGGCAACTCATCACTGCAATTTAAATTTTTTCAAACATGTTATTCGCCGTCAAACTGCTATGTTGGCTAGTCGGGCGGTTACTCACTTATCCAAGGTCTTTTCTTAAAGATGTTGTTGCATTTATAGCGACAACGTTCGAACGCTTTAGCTTAAGATACCAGAAAAACAGCAATGAAATAAGAAATCAAAACTTAAAGTATGTTCGAAACCGTTCATTTTATCAATGTATTCGAATATTATGTTTTGTGTCCGCTATCTATATGTATTTTAATCGATTTTATTGATGGTATGAATATGTATCTTATTGTGTGAGAAAACCAGAGTTTGACGACGGACGATGAAGAATAAGAAGCAGAATAAAGGTAAGTATAGTGGTAAAACGAAAAATGAAACTGTCTTAAAAGTCAAAAGACTTGAATAACAAGTCATAAATACGAACGAATACAAGAGAGAAAAAAAATACTATATCTACTACTTAAATAATAATAAGAAACATACAAATGAAAAAGACAATCTCAGCTCAACGGAAAGTATAATTTTATTAAAGTTTCAACTTACTAGATATGTACCGTAAAGGTGGTAAAGATGGATAGGTGGTAGTGGGCATAAACTCAAACCTGAAAGCCAGTTAAGTTCGCGGAGAAGTCCATTAAAGACGTTTTATTCGTATGCGTCTACATTCGATTGGGGTTCCGTCTATTTTTAAATTGGTCACCTAAAAAATTTTTTTATATACACATTTTTTTTTCATTGTGAATATCGCTTTAAAAATTTTTAATTTGTTACAGTTTCAATTAGATGTTAAATTTTAATTAAATTTCTATTGCCTAATTGTGAAATCATGTGAAAGTTTCTCTAAAGAACGTAAGATATCATTAATTAGAGTGAGCAAAAGAAGAAAATCAAAAGTGCAATAATATTTATACAAAAAAAAAGATCGATAAAAGAAAAAGTCTATTCATATTTTTGTTGCTTAACAATGATATTGAAATTTAACAAAAATGAAAAATCTTAGATGAAATTAATGATGTATTAAATTCATTGGAGCGATTGATTTTTCGATTCGGAAATAGTTTTAGAGAAAATCAGACGGACAAAATAACTTTTCAATACTGGATTACGAAAGAAACGTTCAATTAAGGTAGGTTTCAATAGTATTTAGCAAAAGAAAAGTATTTCAAAAGGAAACTAAAGCTATTTTGAGAAGAAAAAAAAAACTCTTTTTAATGTGACAATTTTTAACAAAAATCATTTTCATTGTTCCGAAAGAGTTTTTCATTTTTCCAAAATCTATATCTATTTAACTGAATTTAGTATCGAAATACATATCTGTAAGATATTTTGCGCAAGGACACCAAAAACTGTTGCATTGGTGATCTGGCACTTTCACTTTTTCTTAGCAATGTTTTAACCCAGCTTTACTGACTGGTTTCGCTAACTGGCCTGGCTAACAACAGTATTCAGTTATGGCTAGTTTAGCTTTTAGTTGGTCTGATACGAAATAACTTGAGACAGACACCGTTTCTATACATGATTCCCCCTCTTTCCTTGAATTAAAAAAAGCCCCTCTCTATAGTATAACATTTTACGCAAACTATATAACTAAATTAAGCCCGAACCATAAGTAAAGTCGACTGCAATTTGCTCGATTTTACTGTAAAAAAGAAGGAAGGTAACTGGAAAACTGGTCTCACCTGAACTTGTTTCAGGAATTAAATTCTTATTTCGGAGGTTAACAGTAATATCAGATCGGTGTAGATGTATGTGATTTTTAAAAAAAAAAAAACACTTTACATTGTTGTTATGTTTTTGTTGAATGATTCTTTTTAGCTAATCGCTCGCATATTGCTTGAATGTTACAGAGGTATCCACCCTCTGTAATTGGCTGGAATTACTCAATTGATTTATAATCTGATTAGTCAATATTCGTATCATGAACAATAAGGCAATTATCTATAAAATTTTCGTTCTTTCCCTCACATCGTTCTACCTTGTCGTAGGTCCGACTCAAAGACCGTTAATATATGGTGTTCATTTTTTTTTTTACATATTGCATCAAATCCATGCATGCAACACACACACACTCACACAGGCATGTAAATCGAAGTGCATTCGGGATTTTTTTTAATAACAAATGTGTTTTGTGTGTGATTGCGAAAAAGCGAAAGGGATAAATTCCTTTCTTTAAAGTTTTTGCAATTTGAGTTTTTATGTTTCTTTTTTTTAGCAACAATCTGATTCGATTGTGAATTGTAAATTTTTCCAGCTTTTTGATTAGTAATTCTAGTGACTAATACCTAAAGGTGGAGTTTAGATTTAGGATTTTAATGTGAATCAACAGCCATTTTTCTATGTGAGTAATATTGAGTTTTACCCGATAATAAAACTTTAATGGCGCCAGTTGAAAAACCTGAAACTGGAAGATACTATAAATAGAATAACCATAAATAGTTGAGTGTATACTCATGCGCCTATCGGAATGCGAAGGATTAAGTAGAAACCTTGAAAATCTACAGACGTCCTTTAACCCCATCGCACCTATTGGGACATACTGAATGTTCACAAAGACCTAATATGTAAATTAGTTTAATATGCATATCTCTGTTAGATCAACCCATTATAATCGTTTGAAACTAATTAATCGTCTCCCATACCGAAAGGGTTAATAGATAATTTAATGGAGAAATTTTGTCTTATGATAGATATTGTATTTTTATCCGAAAGTAATTACAGAAAACCATCGATTCACAACATTCTTGGGCGAGTAAAATTTTGTGATTTTGCGTTATATATCGAAATGTCTTAGATCAAAATGTTGTAATTATAAATCGAGGGTTTCCTACATATTTTTGAAAAAGTTTTGGATAAAATGTTTTAAATAAAATCTCACTACAGGTATTTTGGTTTTTTTTAATTAGATTTTTCCAGCTTACTTTCAAACTAAAGATTTTTCGAGAAAAAATCGGTTAAAGGAAGATAACGGTAAAAGATATGAGTTTACGGATCGAAGAAAATTTTTAGATAACTAGAATTAGGACCCGGCTTCGCCCGGCTAAAAGCGTGAGTACAAATTACATAGCATAGAATAGGGCGGCTGTGCTTTTCTTTAAAGTTTTTTTGTCTTCGGAAAATGGTTTTCAAAAATTAGGAAAAATACAATAAATTCCAGCGTTTGGATTCGGATTCATTTCAACCCCTCCCCCCACCTTACTCTACATACCTTCCAGGCTACTGTTAAATGCAATTATGTTAGAGCTGGACCTCCAACGAACTTCTATGCCAAATTTCAGGCTAATCGGTTCAGTAGTTTCCTCGCGAAAGAGTAACATAGAGGAAGAGCTAAGTTTCGAGATCACTTTACCTCCTCCCCTTACTCCCCCACCTCTCGGGCTACTTTTTAATGGGTCTATGTTGGGACTGGACCCCCGACGAACATCTATGCCAAATTTCAGGCCAATCGGTTCAGTAGTTTCCCCGCGAAAGAGTAGCATAGCGCAAAAACTAAGTTTCGAAATCACGTTACCCCCTGATACTGGCTCTTTTCTTCTCCCGATTCAAACCGGAAATTAGGGTTGAGCCTGAGGAACTTCTAGGCGGCACGTCTTGACTAGCTCATAGGAAGAGCGCGGGCTCATTGAAAAGTGGGTTCTTGCCTAGAAATACCTCCGATCAGAAGCGACGTGCCTCTGAATGGGGAAATCCCCGAAGTGCACCATTTCCGCCCCCCTTATGCAATCCCCACTAAGTCCCGCCCATCTCACCTGAGAGTCTCACTGAAATTAGCGAGACATAACAATTGCTCAGCGAAAATTGAAAATAAAATTAATCTTTATTATATAATTCATTTAATTTATCACAAAAATTTCCTTACGACAAAAAAAAATCTATCGGTTGCTATAGAATCTTTCAAATAATTTGAACAACATTGACGCGATAAAGAAAAACTGATAATAATGTTCACCCTTTTTTAGATTTTTAAAATAAATAATTAAATGGAACGGACTTACCAAATTCCGGCCGCTGCAGATGATGTGCACAGCATATCAGCAAGCCAACTTATAATCCGATAGTTTGTAAGCTAAAAATCTTGAATTTTTTCATTAAAAGGTGAACATTTTACATATATGTGGCTAATTTTACTTCCCTTTTTTTTAATGAGTATAATTCAATTGCTGTCTCGTATAAAAAAATTTAATCCTCCATAACAATGAACTCCAAGAAAAAAAATCCAATAAATCTGGAACGGTGGACCATGTGCTTTGATGGGTAACTAAATCTGCTCCTGGAACAATGGGTCCGTTACCCCGAAAGGTCACCTCCACACAAGGGCTCCCAATCTTTCGCGTCTACGTGGAAAAATCCGAATTGGAGGAATAATTTGTTTAACAAAATGCCTCCGAAAAAATGCAATATGGAATGAACAATTCCAAGTTTAAATAAATCCACATTTAAGAAGATGCAACTTTTAATGAAAATGTGCAAATTCTATAGTGCCAATTGTGCAAATCCTGAAGAAAGTAGAAATTTCATAGAAAGTGGAAATTTCTTAGAAAGTGGCCCCCTCGCTTTCCAGCCTTTGCGGAACCTATGGAAGTCACATAGGAATCATTATTTGAAAATCCCCTTTAAAAAAATGTCTTACCACTTTCTATTCAAAAAAAAAATTCTTGCACAAAATTTGGTTTTGTGGAATTTTAACTTCCAGAAACTACAAGAAAAAGAAAATTTACAAAACACTACACAAAATTTAAATTTAAAATTACATTTGAACTGTCTGGGTCTTCACACGAAAAAAATTTGAAAAATTATATTTTCTTTTAAATTTGAACTACTTGTTCAGGTTTCCACGAACAAAATGGCAAAAAAAGAAATTACTGTAGGAATTTTTGGAGGCTAAATTATTGTATTAGTTTATTTTCCTAATGTAGTTGTGGCCAGTGATTATTTTTTTCCTACACACTTTTCTGCATATTTCTGCTATACAGATTTACAGAATTATAAAAATATTCAAATATTTAATTTAATCCAATACATATACCAATATGCATTTGTGTGTGTTGTATGTTGTATTAGATAGACAACATTTTTTTAAACAAAACATGATTTAGCATGATGTACCAATAATAATTTTCATTCCTCCTACAGAAACGTAAAATTCAAACAAAAATATGATCTCTCAACGGCTAAAATTCAAAAATCATATCTGCAAATTTACCAAAGCATCCATTGTCAACTACAACCATCATGCAGATCTCCCTTCCGAACGTCCCACTTCGATCGACAATCGATAAGCAATCGATCAGTAATCGATCTATTTTACCACTTGCACTAATACCTAAATCAAAAGAAAGTTCTAGATGGAGTGAAAAGTGTGCGTGGGTGCTCTTATCAGAGAAAGTCCCGGTGAGGTCATCTGAGAGAAAGTACCGCTGAGGACGAATTCCATTTCTAAACCAGACGGTGAAAATGAGTGTGACCGTTTTGAATTTTTGGGAGTTCGTAACAACACAAGATTGTTTGACGAAATTTCATGAAGCTCAAACAATTTTGCAGAAATTTCAAAATTCAAAACTATTTATATGCGTTTTTTTAACGTGAGGCTCGACCACCCCTGAGAAAGTCTCATGCTCTATGAGCTAGCCGGATTATCGTTACACCAAAGACAATTTCATGTTATGACTAAACTAAACGCGACACAATAAAATATAGTCATATAAAATAAATTAACATTAATGAATATATAACCGCACTAATTAAATAAAGTCAATAAATAAAATAAATAATTTATAATTAAATAAAGTCAAGAAATAAAATAAATAAATAAATAAAATTAATAAAATAAATAAAATAAATAAATAATTTAAGATATAAAAAAAATGACTAGATAAAACAAATATTGCGCAAAAAAATGCTTTTAGGATGGACGTAGATCTTTCGCGTGATATACTCCAATTTTTCTACCCTGTAAATCTTCGATCTCATAGAGCGATGTACCTATTTTTCTCACAATACGACACTTTAAAAACTTTTTGGCTAACTTTGCGTTGATCCCTTGAGAAAAATTACTTTGGACAAAATTTCGACGAAAAGCTTCTTGGCCAGGTGTGTAACTAACATATTTTGTCCTAGTATTGTAAATTTTTTCTCCCTTTTCGTGAGCTTTTCTCAAATTTTCTTTAACCTTTTCACGCATATTCCCAAATTTTTCGTCAATAGGTAAAATTTCGACGTCAGTCATGCCGAGTCTTGTCAATTTGTTTAAAATTTTATAAGATGATGCGTGTGAAACCATATGTTGACCAAACAATACGTAATATGGAGACGTACCCAACGATGTGTGCAGTGAACTTCGAAGAGCGCTGGCAATATTGCTTATATTCACATCCCAGTTCGTGTGATCATCCCCAATATATGCTCTTATAGCGGCTAATAAACTTCTATTTACACGTTCCGATTTATTGGATTGTGGACTATAAACTGCGGTAAACGTATGTTTAACCCCTTGATTCGTCAAATAGCTTTCCATATCTTTTGCTATGAATTGTGGACCATTGTCTGAATGTAGAGTTTCAGGTACACCAAACGTAGTAAAAATTTCTTCCAGATACTTAATTATCTCGCTTGTCGTCGCCTTTTTTAAACACTTAAACAACGGAAAACGACTAATATGATCTACAACAATCAACACATAGGTGTTACCATTTTTGCTTCTAGGATAAGGACCTAGCAAATCCACGTATATGCGTTGAAACGGCCTATCGACAATAAATTCTTCTCCCATAGGAGGACGTAGAGGGGTATTTGGAGCTTTAATCTCCTTGCAAATATCACAAGCCTTGATATAATTTTTTACGTGCTTCGCCATTTTTGGCCAATAATATTTGGTCCGCAAACGATCTAAAGTTTTTGCAATTCCACTATGAGCTGAACGTGGAGGATCATGAGCACTAACAATTAAATCTTTGGTCAATTGGTGCGGAACATATAGACGCCACAAGGATTCTTCGGTTTCTGGACAATCACGACGAAAAGTTGTCCTCTTATAAACTAAATTATCTAAAACACAAAGATCAGGCAGCTTTTCAGCGTTGTCAAGAATCGTCAATTTGAGTTCTTCGTATTCCGAAGACTTAAAGTACGGAGAATCTAAATCAATATCTAACACCTGGTCAGATATTTCGTTAATTTCTTCAAAGACACGTGATAAGGCATCAGGTACGACGTTCTTTGAACCCTTTCTATGCTCTATCACAAAGCTATATCTTTGCAACTCAAGACTCCACCGAGCGAGTCTACCGCTCAAGTCTTTGTATTGCATAAGCCACTGAAGACTTGAATGATCGGTGATAATTGTGAAACAATATCCTTCCACATACTGCCTAAACTTTTTTACACTTTCGACTACCGCCAAGCATTCAATTTCCGTCACAGTATAATTTTGTTGTGCTGTGTTTAATTTTTTTGAAATGAAAGCGATGGGATGTTCAAGCCCATTATCATCTTTCTGGAATAATACTCCACCAATTCCAGATCGACTTGCATCGCACTGAATGTAGAAATGACGTTTAAAGTCAGGGTTGACGAGAATTGGCGATGTAGCTAATTTCGTCTTTAATTCTTCAAAAGCTTTTTGTGCCTCAGGTGTCCATTGGAATTTATTCTTCTTCTTCAAAAGGTCAGTGATAGGAGATGCAATGGTAGCATAATTGTCAACAAAACGTCGATACCAACCGGTAAGACCTAAAAAGCTCCTAACTGATTTTACCTTTTTCGGAATGGGAAAATTCTTTATGGCTTCTACCTTTTCTGGGTCCGTGCGTAAAGTACCATTACCTACAATATAACCTAAGTATTTTGTCTCCTTCATACAAAACTTACATTTTTCTAGGTTTACAGTTAAACCTCCCTGTCTTAGAGCTAATGCTAAAGCGCCCAAAACTTGAATGTGGGTATCAAAGTTTGGCGTCGCGACTAAAAAATCATCTAAGTACTTTCTGATGTATTTTTTTAGATTCCATGGAACCTTCTCAAGAATCTTGTCAGCTAATTTTGACATAGATGCACTGGCATTGCAGAGCCCAAATGCGGTCACCGTAAATTGATATAAAGGGCGCCCTGGTACGCTAAAAGCCGTCTTATCCCTGGATTCTTTAGCCAAGGGGATTTGCCAAAAGGCGTCCTTTAAATCAATGCACGAAATGACATGTGCATCACCTAAACCACTCAACAACCATTCAATATTCGGTAAGGGATATGCGTCTTTTCTGGTCACGGAATTAACTCGTCGTGAATCCAAACATAATCTCACCTTACCCGGTTTCTTGACCAAAACTACCGGAGAGTTCCATGGGCTAGAACTTTCTTCTATTACACCCATTTCCAACATTCTATCCAACTCTTTATACATTAGGCTTAAAATTACAGGAGATACAGGATAATGTTTCTGTTTAATTGGAGATGCATTTCCAACATCGATGCCGTGCTCCACCAAAGAAGTTTTTCCTAACCCTTCTTTAGAAAAATTTGGAAAAAGTTCCTTGACCGCTTCTAATTTTGAATTATCACTATGTGTTAAATTATGCACATTTAAGACATCATCATTTGGACAAATTTCAGAAACTATATTGACGAAAGAAGGAACTATATTAAAAATCTGCCAAAAATCTATGCCTAAATAAAGTTCTTGGCTTAAAGAAGGTACAACATATAATGTACAAGGTTTCACAACATTTTTAAACGTTATTTTAACATGAATAAATCCCACAACAGGTTGTTTCTTTCCATCTGCGGTAGACAGACTAGATTTCATTTTGGACCAAGACAAATTATTTTCTTTTAAAAACTCTATAGCATTTTTGCCTAGACAACTAATAGTCGCCCCACTGTCTAAAAGTCCTACAATGGGTTTTCCATTTATATAAATAGAGGCATAGGGCCTAAGATCATCACCCTCGGAAAGAAAAGTAGAATCTATCTTAGCTTGAAATACTTTCTTAGTTTTGTAATAGTTTCGTAAACGTTCCGTTCTCTTTTTTACTGTACTCACTACTGGGATTGATTCTGAAAAATCAGAACTTTCATTAAATATTCTCTCCCTTACTTCATTATATCTTCTAAGCCTTTCTTCAAATGATAGAGGTAACTTATAATCTACTGGTTTTTCATTTAAACAAGACGATTTAATAAATAATTTTGGACTAACATTACAATCTAACGAAGATTTCACGACATTATCATCGGCAATATAATCGCTCTCATTTATTTTTCCGGACGGGGTTGCTTGTCCGAGCGCGATTGTCCGGATGTTGTCGCGTTCGGCGAGCAATTTAACGGATTGCATTTAGGACAAAATCTCTTGGTTGTGTTTGGAAAACCACAGCCATAGCAAAACCTTCTTACTACATCTGAATCGCAATCCATATACATATGACCAAGTTTTTCGCAATTCCAGCACTTCAAATTACTTCTGTCTCCAGCAGGATAACGTGAAGTGTTGAATGCGGCAACTTCGTCATTTTTTTCTAATATGGTTGAACTATCGTTTAAATCTACGATTTCATTAATATGTCTGTAATTGTTATTAGAATTTAAGTTAGTTTTATTAGAATTAAAGTTAGAATAGGAATTATTTCTAAAATATTTTTCTGCTTGATTACACAAATCACGCAATTGATCTACTGAATGAACCGGATGAAATAATATCATTTGAAGAATTCGTGAATCCAAATTTTGCTTCAAAATATTGATGAGTTCGGTTTCACTCAAGGAATTTTCCATTTGATTGCTCAGAGCAATTATATCTTGACTGAAATCACAAAACGATTCACCTCGCTGTTGCTTCCGTTTCATTATGCTGAAACGAATCTCATCATCCGTCTTCAACTCGCGAAATTCCCCGAGAAAAGCCTCCCTTAAATGTTCCCAGGTAAATTTCGGATACCTTCTATAAAAATTCCAAAACCAACGATTGGCTTTGCCTACTACCAATCTATGAAAATTCGCACAAATATAATTTGCATCCACCCTTTCAGATTGCATAAGTGCGTCAACCCTAAACAAAAATTCATTCACGGATATACCTCGCTGTGAAACATCAAAACTTAATTTCCAACGCGATATCGGACTTTTTGATCTTGGATTCGAATATTGCGGATATTCCAAGCGAGATTGACGTTGTATTGGGAATTGGAAAGAAGCAGGCGCGGTTGAACTTGCTGATGGTTGAGTTGCTGATGCGAAATTAATGTTGCTTGCTAAATTCCTAATTCGATCGACATTATCTGCTATCGGGACTTGCGAAGTTGAACTAGCGGGTAAGTTGATCTGGGCATTTCCTAATAAACTTTGCTGAGTCTTTGTCATAGCAGCCATTTGAGAACTTAGGTGTACTATCTGGTCTGACAACCCTTTAAAAATTGTTTCTACTGCACCAGACAGTTTTGACACTTGATCATTGGTCCTGACCATTTGATCAACTAAAGCATCAAAATCACTCCTGTTGACCATGTCATTCAAATTAGTAACATTTGCCGTATTGGACTCTACAGTTTTTTCGACAACAGGCTGTTGAAGATTTGACAAATTGCCCTCCTTGTGCTCTAAACCTGTATCTAAAGCACCTTCAAGAACATCTTCATTTCCCTTTTCATAATTTCCCAATCCATACTTTACTTTCATTACATATTTAGGATATAAACTAGCTTTTAACCGCTCCGCTTCCAAGCATGCAACATCATTAAACTGTTTGCAAAACTTAGATGAATCTGGGCAAGCTAATGAGAAAAGATGAAAGCGGTTTATGATATGTAAAAGTCGCGAAAATACCTTTATCATACCATCGATATCTTTATCATTCCTAGCTTTTGTAGCCACTTCTTGTATTTCGGTAAATCTTGTTTCTAATAACCTTTTTTCAAGATCAGTACACGCGAGAGTAGGATAATTCGTAGGCTCAGGAATAAGATTATTCCTTTCCTGCCTGAGTTTTTCATTTAATTGATCTACAGCACTACGAGTTCTAGGAATGTCTCTCAACTTCAATTCGAAATCGAATTCTTCCTCATCGAGATGACTAGGCTCCATTTTTAAAGTCCAGACATCCATTATTTTAAATATTTTAATATTTTACAAGAATGTATTTTATAAAAACTACCCAAACTTTGGTGATTAATTTAATTAGAGAAATAAAGACCTAACACCAAAATAAATAACAAAGATAAATAATACCTAACACCAAAATAAATAAATAGAAAAATTTAACTAAAAAAAATTAAATCTAACCAAATACCAAATTGACTAAACCTAAAAATTTAAAGCTATAGAAAAATGTTAAGATCGACAAAAAAAATCGACAAAAGATATTTCTGATATAGAAATTATCTTAGCGAAAATTTCGAAAAAAAAATTGTATTAGAAAATCACAAGAGAAAATACAATATTCGTTCTTGAGACAACTATTTCATAAATTGACCCTCAAGTGAGAAGCAAGACAATTTCGTGGGCGCACAGAGTTCACGGAAATGGTTTACATCAACAATGAAAATAAATAAATAATTAATTTAACACGGAATCTAAATGAAAATATTGCTTTGGTATCAAATTGTACATTTGTTAAATTTTTATTTCTTCCATAATGGCCTATATAGGACGTGTTATTAGGTTCTACCCAATAATGCACGTAAGATCGTCTATACATCCATTATAAAACAAATTTTTACTTGCGTTGCTGCGACATTTGATCGAGTATCCTCAATCACAATGTAAATAAATATCATGCAACAACTGATCTTGCATTCAACCGTATCATAAAAGAAAATTATCAGACAACGAAGAAATTTTCTAAGCTTTGAAACTTTATGTTGTATCAAATATTATAATTTTTAATATGCGGTACACTATGCGACTCTAAAACTACTTATTTTTGAGTAATCTGCATAGTAGACTCATATCAAAAATTATTTAGATATAACTGCGACGAATGGTTAATGACTTAACCAAATCGTAATAATCTTGCAGCTAAAGATAGAAAAAAAAACAACATTCATCAATACATATTTCCTTTGGCAACTTCGTCCAAAGAATATGTTCGACTAAATGAAAAATTCAATCACTTAGAACATTTCTGTAAATTTAGTTAATATTTTAAAAATTTACATAGAAGACTATTTAAACGATTGAAACGCGGAAATTTTATGGATAAGACACAAATCAATAATTTAATAAATAAATAAATAAACGACCAAACAATGTTATCTGATATTTTCTATTCGAAACCAAAACAGAACGACAAAATTTTAAAATGAGTTCGATAATGTTATTCGGTAGCTAGTACCTTTTTATCGGGTCAAAAATTTTGCAACCAAAATTTCTGCATCCCGTTGGGCGCCATCTGATACTGGCTCTTTTCTTCTCCCGATTCAAACCGGAAATTAGGGTTGAGCCTGAGGAACTTCTAGGCGGCACGTCTTGACTAGCTCATAGGAAGAGCGCGGGCTCATTGAAAAGTGGGTTCTTGCCTAGAAATACCTCCGATCAGAAGCGACGTGCCTCTGAATGGGGAAATCCCCGAAGTGCACCATTTCCGCCCCCCTTATGCAATCCCCACTAAGTCCCGCCCATCTCACCTGAGAGTCTCACTGAAATTAGCGAGACATAACAATTGCTCAGCGAAAATTGAAAATAAAATTAATCTTTATTATATAATTCATTTAATTTATCACAAAAATTTCCTTACGACAAAAAAAAATCTATCGGTTGCTATAGAATCTTTCAAATAATTTGAACAACATTGACGCGATAAAGAAAAACTGATAATAATGTTCACCCTTTTTTAGATTTTTAAAATAAATAATTAAATGGAACGGACTTACCAAATTCCGGCCGCTGCAGATGATGTGCACAGCATATCAGCAAGCCAACTTATAATCCGATAGTTTGTAAGCTAAAAATCTTGAATTTTTTCATTAAAAGGTGAACATTTTACATATATGTGGCTAATTTTACTTCCCTTTTTTTTAATGAGTATAATTCAATTGCTGTCTCGTATAAAAAAATTTAATCCTCCATAACAATGAACTCCAAGAAAAAAAATCCAATAAATCTGGAACGGTGGACCATGTGCTTTGATGGGTAACTAAATCTGCTCCTGGAACAATGGGTCCGTTACCCCGAAAGGTCACCTCCACACAAGGGCTCCCAATCTTTCGCGTCTACGTGGAAAAATCCGAATTGGAGGAATAATTTGTTTAACAAAATGCCTCCGAAAAAATGCAATATGGAATGAACAATTCCAAGTTTAAATAAATCCACATTTAAGAAGATGCAACTTTTAATGAAAATGTGCAAATTCTATAGTGCCAATTGTGCAAATCCTGAAGAAAGTAGAAATTTCATAGAAAGTGGAAATTTCTTAGAAAGTGGCCCCCTCGCTTTCCAGCCTTTGCGGAACCTATGGAAGTCACATAGGAATCATTATTTGAAAATCCCCTTTAAAAAAATGTCTTACCACTTTCTATTCAAAAAAAAAATTCTTGCACAAAATTTGGTTTTGTGGAATTTTAACTTCCAGAAACTACAAGAAAAAGAAAATTTACAAAACACTACACAAAATTTAAATTTAAAATTACATTTGAACTGTCTGGGTCTTCACACGAAAAAAATTTGAAAAATTATATTTTCTTTTAAATTTGAACTACTTGTTCAGGTTTCCACGAACAAAATGGCAAAAAAAGAAATTACTGTAGGAATTTTTGGAGGCTAAATTATTGTATTAGTTTATTTTCCTAATGTAGTTGTGGCCAGTGATTATTTTTTTCCTACACACTTTTCTGCATATTTCTGCTATACAGATTTACAGAATTATAAAAATATTCAAATATTTAATTTAATCCAATACATATACCAATATGCATTTGTGTGTGTTGTATGTTGTATTAGATAGACAACATTTTTTTAAACAAAACATGATTTAGCATGATGTACCAATAATAATTTTCATTCCTCCTACAGAAACGTAAAATTCAAACAAAAATATGATCTCTCAACGGCTAAAATTCAAAAATCATATCTGCAAATTTACCAAAGCATCCATTGTCAACTACAACCATCATGCAGATCTCCCTTCCGAACGTCCCACTTCGATCGACAATCGATAAGCAATCGATCAGTAATCGATCTATTTTACCACTTGCACTAATACCTAAATCAAAAGAAAGTTCTAGATGGAGTGAAAAGTGTGCGTGGGTGCTCTTATCAGAGAAAGTCCCGGTGAGGTCATCTGAGAGAAAGTACCGCTGAGGACGAATTCCATTTCTAAACCAGACGGTGAAAATGAGTGTGACCGTTTTGAATTTTTGGGAGTTCGTAACACCCCTCCCCTTACTCCCCCCACCCCTCGCGCTTCTTTTCCGTATGCCTATGTTAGACCCAGAACTACCACAGATACTCATGCCAAATTTCAAGTCAATCGGTTCAGCCGTTTTTGCGTGAAAGAGGAACAGACAGACAGACACCAACTCATTTTTATATATTAGTATGATTTTAATATTTTTAATTCTTTCTTTAGCTATTTTTACGAGAAACCGTTAGTTTGTAAGCAGATCGCAAAAATTGAATTTCTTACTTTTAAAAATTTATAAAAGCGCGTTGTGGGAATATCATTAGAGTACAGATTTTCCTTCTTCAGTTGACTGAAATTTATGACAATTTTTTAAGATATCAAAAAGTTAAAAAAATTCCTTTTTTTATTGATGGGAGCTGCTTGTGAGTTGATATTGTAAATTTTCAAATGTTTCTATTATTTTTTAACGACAAAAACTTATTTCAATAGAAATCTCAGCTTTGTGCAAACCTTCGGCTTCGGCCGAAGTTAAGAACAACGCAGAAGAAAGGTTGTTTAACTCTTTGTCTGTACCTACATAAAATATATGTTCAATTTAAAGGACTTTAAGGTGCCGCTCCACATGAGAGTAAATGCCGGCGAGAACCTCTCGATAGCAGCTACTCGTAAATGGACACGTCTCTGAGAGTCGCTCGCAGAAACTCGCAAAAACTCGTGAGCTAGTTTCTGCGAGCTGTCAAAAGTGATTATACTCTCTAGTCGACACGAACCCACTGAACTCTCGGGGAGTTGCTCGCCAAATACGAACGGCGTTTGAATTTCGCTAGTAGCTCTCGAGAACTCGCCAAAGCAAGATGTCAAAAAAATCAAGATATTGGTTTTAAAGAGAGAAAAATCGCCGAAATTAACTCTCAAATGGACAGCCTCCTGCGAGTAACTCTCGAGAGTTTGTGAGAGTTACTAGCGTATTTACTCTCATGTGAAGCGGCACTTTTAGATTCTATTGATTGCAAGGTGCAGGGAAGCATCCGATAACGCACTCAGATAACATTTTTGAATCAGATTTCAATTTTAAAATTTAGTTTATTGTGTCCGAAAATGCACTTCTCTGTACTTTTTGTTTTATGAAATGTACACTCAAGGAATACCATTTCCAAAAACTGTATGTATTCCCGATGGATTGTGAAGGATTTTAAACTATTTGATTCAAATCGAATTTTTTTATGACTTTGTAGGTCTCAATGATTTTGTTTTTCAGTAGTCAAAGAATACCAATATACATATTTTTTCCCAGAACTTAAGTGACTTACCGCTAGATAATTAATTCAGATTGAAATATTCCCAAAAGACACGGCTCATAGGCCCCCGAATGGCCAGGGCTTTCCGGGAAATGCCCAGTATAACCAGTCCGGCGCTAGTTAAGCCAGTGGATGAGCTTAATTTGATTTTTTTTTATTTCTAACCATCCGGACTGAAAAAAATATCAATCTACTACAAAACTAAAGATTTTTTAAACCAAGGATACCGCTGCAAGTTTCAACAAAATCCCTTTTCATTTAAAGGATAATTGACTAAAAATATACGTACAAACTTTCATGCTAAGGAATAAAACATTACTTTTGTTTCATCAAAATTATCTAATTCGCTTATGGCTAAAAGTAAGTAAATTTCCAGTTAAGAAAATATCACCAAAACACCTCAAATTAATAAAGAAATGCACCTACATATAAAATATAAATGGGCAAAAATGAATCTAATAAATTTGCGACCCTCGTACGAGTTATTTATAGTCAAATATCGCATGAATAAATCAAGCATTCAACGAATAGACCAGAAAACTAAATTATTGCTCAATTAAGGATAAAAAACTTTAAATCTAATCCGCAAATTTCTTTTATGTTAATTCCTAATTAATTATTTGTTGTTCTCTTTTGGAAGCTTTTGTATCCATAATCGCACATTTTAGAATTTATTTAGATGTGTTTTTGTCTTCTTATCAATGATTAATTCTAAGTTATTTAAATCATTTTCTCCCTGCTTCATTATCAAAATTTTTCAATTTATTTTAATAGTCCTACCCATTTTAAATAAACAAATCGACCGACAAAAATTCTAAAAATAGAGAGAATTTTGTGTACCTATCGAGAAATAACGCAAAAAGAGTGGTTTTTCATATTGAATTAATAATCAAACACCTGAATAGCCAATAGGTTTTAAAAACGCATACAACTTGATCCAAGATATGAAGAAATACTATAATCTTTTTGTCAAAATATAAAATTTTGACATTTTTTTTCGAGAGGTACAATTAATATTCCATTTTAATGACCAATAAGCGCTAAATTTCAAAATATATCAAATTTTCATAGTTTGATTTTTCTTTAAATATATATTAGAGAAACAGTATATATATTAGAGAAACAGCCGTTTAGTAGAACCGCAAGTAGAGATACTTATTAGCATAAAATTTATTGGTTTTACGACCTTGGTATGTTTGATAGGTCAACAGTTATGAATCTATAAAGAAAAGTATTCAAACGCTTACTTTTCACTTTTCAACTGTAAAAAGACTTTTATCTAATGAAATTACTTTAATTCGCAAAAGAAATAAATGCGCAAAAACTTGCTCACCCATTAAAGATGGTAAAAGAACTGGAATTTGTCATCAAGATGACCTCTTCAAGCTACAGAATTTTAGTGAAATTGTAAATGTGAAATGAAGTTGAATTTTATGTTGGACAAACAATCAATAGTTGCCTAAGAATTCACAACTAGTATAGAGGAAACAGTTAACTAAAAGTATAAGAAATAAAAAATGAAAACTATGTGTATCTGATTTTAAAATTGAATTAATACAACAGGTAGAGGTAGACCTCATAAAGAAAATGGGAAGTAGGCATTTGTCGGCCAACCAGGTTGGTTGGAACGTGGGTCAACGATTGGCCAAACTGGTTTACCGCCAACATTTTTCTGGTATAGCAAAGTAATATATCTACTAGCTCAAGTGGGTTTTTTTTCTGTGCAACTATCAATTTGACACGATTCAATTAAAGGCGAAGAAAGTATTTTAATATGATTTTTTTAAAAACTGGATGACCTTCAATGCAATGCGGAGAAACGATCTGCAGTCAATGGGAAAATAGCCACCTTTTTAAGGAAAATATCTTAAAGCCACAGCCTTCCGATATAAATTTAAGTTTTAAGAAGTAAGTTTTGCTATCCTCGATTCTTGAACTGAAGTAACCCTAATATGTGATTGAACTCACATGAGTGGATATCTGAAACCTAAATATGTGCAAGGGTGAATGTATCTCAAATAAAATTAATGATCGACTTTTAGCAATGATTAATTGTGTTCCGCAACAATAGATAAAGTGTGGATTGTCCAAAGTATGTACTTCAATGTCATAACCAGATTTTCTTAATATGGGCAAAACTGGAATATTAGTTTTACCATTTTAATAGCACTTATCTATTAGATATTTAAGTAGCAATAAAAATATTTTTAAAAAATGCTTTTATTAAAAAAAATGTGCATAAAAAAGGAAAAAATAAATTTTTGGGTCTTGTGTAACAGAAATTAAAGCAAGAAAAATACTTTTTTATGGGACTTTTATGCTTTTATCTCGCTTTTAATTCTGATATACACGTCGTAATTTCTTTTTCATTTTCAGTACATTTTTAAGAAAAGCTTCTTTTAATTTTTTTTTCAAAATTATATTAAAATTCTTTCCGGAAGTTCGAAAAACGAATTTGTTAATATTTTTCCAAGCCCTTTCATTTAAGATTCCACACGAAAAGTATTTATCCTGCTAAAAATTTCAAAATACTTCAAGCACTTGAAAACTGCTAAAGGTGTCGCTCCACATGAGAGTAAATACGCGAGTAACTCTCAAAAACTCTCGAGAGTTACTCGCAGGAGGTTGTCAATTTGAGAGTTAATTTCGGCGATTCTTCTCTTTTCAAGACCAATACCTTGATTTTTTTGACATCTTGCTTTGGCGAGTTCTCGAGAGCTACTAGCGAAATTCAAACGCCGTTCGTATCTGGAGAGTTCAGTGGGTGTGTGTCGACTAGAGAGTAGAAACACTTTTGATCGCTCGTAGAAGCTAGCTCGCGAGTTTTTGCGCGTTTCTGCGAGCGACTCTCAGAGACGTGTCCATTTGCAATTAGCTGCTATCGAGAGGTTCTCGCGGGCATTTACTCTCATGAGGAGCAGCACCTTTAGAAATGTAATTTTAACCGACTTTTCAGTATAATTTTTAACCGCTTTGAAAAAAGCACTTGCAAAAGTATTGTGACGCATCGGTAAAGCTAGAGCCATTAAGTTTTACATGCATGTTTGGTCCCGGAATGAGACGATCCTATCAACTTTTGGTGGAAATCCGTTTACCATAAGTAAACAAAATGGCGGCTTTTTAAAAATTTCAATTTGGTTTTTAGTTATTTACTCCGAAACTACGCATTTTTCAGTAGTCTGTTGTATGACAAAAGTTGGAGACAATAAAATTTCCTACATTCTTGTCTTTCAATACAACTGCGTATCTCAAGCCGTTTTCGAGATTTACCATTATTTCAAAAAAATAAGTTTTTTGCGATTAACTAGAAAAAAACGGTTTTTTGATATGTCAATGTATGAGATGAATTAAAGAAAACAATGTTTGCCATAATTTTGTCTTTTACCGTTATCCACTATCTTTTACCGTTATCGAGATATTATCATTAATATTTTAAAAAAATGGATTTTTGCGAATTTCTGGTGAACAGTTTTTTGAAAAAAAAAAACTTTTGAAGCACAATTAAAGGTATTAAAATTTTCCACATTTTTTCCTTTGGCCGTAAATCGATACCGTTACCGTTACCGTTATGGAGATATTTCACATTTTGTATAATAAAAATTCATGTTTTTAAGTAAACAAATATTTTATTCGTCAGGTAAATTGTGCAGAAACGTAGATTTTGAATAAGAAAGTCATGTGCTGTTCACATCAGATAGTTTTTCTCAAGCGTAACAATTAACTCAAATTTATTCTAAAAAAAACCTTTGGAAAAATTTAACCTTTATATCAAAAATACTTTTATTAATTTTTTATGAATATTTTTTAGACTTCTTGAATGTCGGCGATAAGGCATCGTCCATTGGGCCCACCGGGACCGGATGATAGTGACGAAAACTTTTCGGATGATGAAAGTACGCCATTAACACAAGATATCTACGGTGGAAGGTAAATTATTCAAAAATGTTTACTAAAAATATCGTGTTTTTACATAATCTGATTTTAATTAAGCCAAAGGACTGTTCAAGAAACCAAAGGATGGGATGTGTTCCGAGATCCGCCCCTAAAGCAGGATAGTAGTTCAAATGCAAATCAAGCCTGCCTAGAAATTACTGTGAAAACATTAAAAATAGTCGCATATTTAGTAACATTTATAATTGTGCTAGCTGGCGGTGTCATAGCAAAAGGATGTGTTCTATTCATGACATCACATTTAAGCAAAAGCAAAAAAATTCCATATTGTAATAAAGATTTAGTAAGTATACACAATTCATATACAGTGATTCCAAATTTGAAAATTACCCAATTTTAAAAAAAAATCTTTTTGGAAAAGTTTTTAAATCAAAAATAGGAAGTTTTTTAAATCAAAAATCTTTTTTTCAAAATAAGTTAAAATATTCAGGCATCAATAATCACAAATTACGGTAATTTAATTAAAAAAACGACAAATGCGGAAAGGGAAATTCGTTATTTCTAAGGTCTCGTTTACATCTGACACTTTATTCGGCGAATTTTATTCTGTAACACTAAATTCAAGTCTCACTATCGTTAACCACATAACATTTCAGAAGTTTATTCCTAAAACAAGTCTTGAGAATAAATCACCAGAATAAAATTAACACGTAGATTCAGAATCGAATTTTTGGAATAAATTTAAAAAATAAAATTCAACGCGGAAATTTTGAATATAATTCAAGCTCGTTCACATTTTCAAAAGAAACATTGCACTTGACGAAAAAAAAACAATTTCATTACCACAAGTTGATAACCACGTAAAAAAAGCTGAACATATTTAAAAAAAAGACACCGTATCCTTTTTTATGGCCTCAAAAGAGGACATGTCCTGGTAAAAGAGGACGTCTGGCCACCCTAGCGAAATATAATTATTGAAACACACTCCACAATATTTAATTCTAAAGTATTTGGGATTGTGTTCAACTTACGGGTGAAATCTATATAAACCGGACTCGCACGGGACCAGGAAATTTGTCCGGCTTAGATAGGTTTCCGGCTTATCCATGCAGGGTCCTGTTAATAGTAGAACCACGTGATCTAAACATAAAAAAAAGTTCCCCTCTTCGAATCTTATTAAAACTTTTATTCTAAATGTTATTAATTTCATTACAGGGTCGTGATAAAGTCTTTTCAGTTTCACTGCCCGAAGTGGAGCGGATAGCATGGATATGGGCGATAATAATATCGTTTTCGATACCAGAAATTGGATCGTTTATAAGAGCGGTTCGAATTTGTTTCTTCAAAACATGTAAACGTCCCTTGACATCACATTTTCTGTTCGTGACGCTGATGGAATCGTTACATACTTTGGGGATTGTGCTGCTAATGTTTGTAATTCTACCGGAAATGGACGCTATTCAAGGAGCCATGCTAACCAACTGCCTGTGCATAGTGCCAGGAATATTTGGATTATTGTCACGTTCATCAAAGGAGGGCCGTCGTGCCATTAAAGTTATCATCGATATTGTAGCGATAGCGGCTCAAATTACTGGATTCGTTGTTTGGCCACTGCTAGAGAATCGTCCAGTTTTATGGGTGATTCCGATAGCGGCCACCATGACGTCGTGCGGATGGTGGGAGAATTACGTATGTATTCAGTCGCCGATTGGATTCATTCGATCCCTGGGAAATATTAAAGAGGAAATGCGCTACTCCCGGTATTTCAACGCAATGTTCCTCTCGGTGTGGAAAATAATGATCTTCGTCTGTGCAGTGCTCTGCATCGTTTGGTTTCGTGGTGATGACCCGGCCAATGTTTTCTCTCTATTCGGGAATGCTTTTGGGCCGCACAAGATATTCGTTGATGAGATTTCCCTGAATGTTGCCCAGAATTTACCGGATCTCGTGGACGCATCTCAAATTGGTGACTCTGTTGATATAGAAGCATCATACAACACTGTCATTTATGTGATATTAATACAAGTATTGTCTTCATACTGTTGTTACATTTTCGGAAAGTTCGCGTGTAAAATTTTGATACAAGGCTTCAGTTATGCATTCCCGGTTAATCTAACGATTCCAGTTGCAGTTTCATTGTTGATTGCCGCATGCGGAATACGCAATGGAGATCCATGTTTCTTCCATGGAAGTATTCCCGATTACCTGTTCTTTGAGAGCCCACCTGTATTTAGATTAAGTGATTTCGCGACAAAACAAATGGCATGGGCCTGGCTTCTGTGGCTCTTGTCGCAGACATGGATTACGATTCACATTTGGACCCCGAAATGCGAAAGATTGGCAACCACTGAGAAATTGTTCGTTAGTCCGATGTACAATGCGTTACTGATTGATCAGTCCATGGCACTTAATCGGAGGAGAGATGACCAGGCGGATGTTAAAACCGAGGTGAGTTAATGATATATATAAAAAAAACCATTTTTAATTTTGAAGCACAAGTGAGGTTTATATGTAAAGTTACAAAATGCTATAATATTTTATTTGACCATGCTTCAAGTTTTTATTTAAGGCTAAAAGCGTGAGTAGAACAAAACCTAGGAAAACAAAATTCAGTTGATTATAAATTAGATAGCATGAATGCTGTTCTTTAAATTTTTTTTTTCTTCGGTATTCATTTTACCCCCTCCCCTTACTCTCCCACCACTCTGTCTACTTTTAAATGGGGATATGTTAGAACTGGATCCCGAATGAATATCTATGCCGAATTTCAGGCCAATCGGATCGGTAGTTTTCCTGCGAAAGAGTAAAATAGAAGAAAAAGTAAGCTTCGGTATCACTTTACCCCTTTCTCTTGCTCCCTCCACTTCACAGGCCACTTTTCAATGGGTCTGTGTTAGAGATGGGCCTCGATGATTATCTATGCCAAATTTCAAAAAAATTCCAACACCAGATTCGTGATCAGCCCGAAAATTCCCGAGCGACATTTCTCAGCCTTCTAACGTGCAAACTTCATGACAAAAATCGATATTTTAAAACATCAACCCCCAGTTTAACCCCTTGGGGATGGAATTTTACAAAACCCGAACTTATTGAGCTTCTGCGTCATAAAAGGAACCTATTGTGAAAATTTCAAATTTGTAAATGCAGAGGTTTGGGCTGGGCGTTGATAAGTCAGTCAGTCAAATAAAACGACTTTATATATACAGTGAAACCTATATAAGCCGGATTCGCATGGGACCAGTAAATTTGTTCGGCTTCATTTACTGTCGAAAACAAATAATGAGACTTTAAAAGGTGTGCAGCTTAGACAGGTTTCCGGCTTATGCAAGGTCCGGCTCATACGGGTTTTACAATATTTGACGAATATTCCCTGGCAAAAAAAAAGTTTTTCATGTTTTTCTAATTTTTAATTTTTATTAATTTTATTCCAGGATTTGGCTGAAATTGAAAAAGAAAAAGGCGATGAATATTACGAGACCATATCAGTTCATACAGATGGTTCTGCCATCCATAAACCCAGCATTAAATCATCCGACCAC
The DNA here is from genome assembly GCA_964034945.1 of Chrysopilus asiliformis. NCBI lineage: Eukaryota > Metazoa > Arthropoda > Insecta > Diptera > Rhagionidae > Chrysopilus > Chrysopilus asiliformis. The sequence continues at coordinate 108,721,712 of OZ035960.1, forward strand.
ATAACAAGAATTTATGCATGCGCTACTATGTGGCATGAGACTAAAGACGAGATGATGGAGTTCTTGAAAAGTATCGTTCGCCTAGATGAGGATCAGTGCGCAAGACGTGTGGCACAGAAATATCTTCGTGTTGTCGATCCGGATTACTATGAATTTGAAAGTAAGTTTAAAAAATTATAAAAACAACTTTTAAACTATAAATTTTCAAAAAAGACTTGAGTTTTGTAACTCGAATGACAAATTTTCAAATTTACACTAATGACTATAAAATGGTAATTTCGTATAGCTAAATTAGTTTAATTTATTGCCTATGACTTGTTTTATATTCGACACTTGTTAACGACTTTGAATTTTTCCAGCTCATATATTCTTCGATGACGCATTTGAAATTTCCGACCACAGCGATAATGATATTCAAGTAAATCGTTTCGTCAAATTGCTGGTGGCAACGCTTGATGAGGCCGCTTCGGAAATCCATCAAACCAACATTCGTTTGCGTCCACCGAAGAAATATCCGACACCATATGGTGGACGTTTGGTTTGGACTTTGCCCGGCAAGACGAAAATGATTGCGCATCTCAAGGACAAGGATCGAATCCGTCATCGTAAGCGTTGGTCGCAAGTCATGTACATGTATTACTTGTTAGGACACAGATTAATGGAGATGCCAATATCCGTCGATCGAAAGGATGTCGTTGCGGAAAATACGTATTTATTAACTCTGGACGGAGACATTGATTTTCAGCCGAATGCGGTCACACTGCTTATCGATTTGATGAAAAAGAACAAGAATTTGGGCGCGGCTTGCGGACGTATTCATCCGATAGGATCGGGGCCGATGGTGTGGTATCAAATGTTCGAATACGCGATTGGACATTGGCTGCAAAAGGCCACCGAACACATGATCGGATGTGTGCTTTGTAGTCCGGGATGCTTCTCGCTGTTCAGAGGAAAGGCTCTTATGGACGACAATGTCATGCGGAAGTACACAACGCGATCGGATGAGGCTCGGCACTACGTTCAGTACGATCAGGGTGAAGATCGTTGGTTATGTACGCTGCTTCTGCAGAGAGGCTATCGAGTCGAATATTCAGCTGCATCAGATGCCTACACTCACTGTCCGGAAGGATTCAATGAATTTTACAATCAACGAAGACGTTGGGTGCCATCCACCCTTGCCAACATTATGGATTTGTTGACGGACTATAAGCGAACGATTAAAATCAACGACAACATTTCACTGTTGTATATCTTCTACCAAATGATGTTGATGGGTGGCACAATTCTTGGTCCTGGAACGATTTTCCTTATGTTAGTGGGTGCCTTCGTAGCAGCGTTCCGAATCGACAATTGGACTTCATTCCACTACAATATTTTCCCGATATTATTCTTTATGTTGATATGTTTCACGTGTAAATCGAGTATTCAGCTGTTAGTTGCGCAGATCCTGTCCACAGTATATGCATTGATTATGATGGCGGTCATTGTTGGTACGGCATTACAGTTAGGCGAGGACGGTATCGGAAGTCCCTCTGCAATTTTCTTGATCGCCTTGTCAGGATCGTTCTTCATAGCGGCGTGTTTGCATCCGCAGGAGTTTTGGTGCATTACGGCCGGGTTGATTTATCTACTGTCCATTCCTTCTATGTACCTTCTGTTGATCTTGTACTCTGTTATCAATTTGAATGTTGTGTCCTGGGGAACCCGTGAAGTTGTAGCGAAGAAATCGAAAAAAGAGTTGGAAGCGGAGAAGAAAGCAGCTGAAGAAGCATCTAAGCGTGTCAAACAGAAAAGTCTACTCGGTTTTCTACAAGGGAACATCGGCGATAATCCAGATGAGGAAGGAGCCATTGAAATATCCTTAGCCGGTCTGTTCCGATGTATCCTGTGCACTCATGGGAAAACTAGTGACGAGAAAATGCAACTAACTCACATCGCTGACTCGTTGGATACCATACAGAGGCGTCTCGAAGGACTCGAACGGATTGTTGATCCTCATGGAACCCATAGCCATCACGGACACCATCATAGACGAAGGACGACATCGGCCGGATCGAAGGAGCATCATTTGGAATCGGTGGCTGAAGGAAGGGGGCATGAAAGTGACACGTCTGAGGGGGAAACTTCCGGTGAACATCATGAGGAAAGAGATTTCTTGACGAATCCATTCTGGATTGAAGATCCAGAATTAAGGAAGGGTGAAGTTGATTTTCTATCGAGTACTGAAATTCAGTTCTGGAAAGATTTAATTGACAAATATTTATATCCAATTGATCAAAATAAGGAAGAACAGGTAATTTTCCGTATGAAAAAAATGAAATTTTTGTTTTGATACAACTTTTTTTCGTGCAAGTGAAAGTAATGTAGAACATAACAAAAGCTATAATTGCCAATCTGGCAATCATTGGAGACCCGTATGGTGATATTCGTATCAAAATTCGAACAGTTGTACCAAAATTCCACTTTGAAGTCAAACTTTCCAATAAGATTTTTTAAAATTTATTCCAATCGGATTTTGATGTATGGGAGTTTTATGTAGAATCATATCCTAAATAACTTTTGTTCTTGCACTTTTTTGATAAGATGCACCGTTTTTGAGATATTCACAAAAACCGTTTTCGTTCCATTTTTGCCCATTAACGAACTTAGCCTCGCATTTTACGAAAAACGGATCTGCGCAAAATTTCAAGTCTCTAGCTCAATCCGTGCGCCCGCAATCCGCGCCACAGACAGACAGACGGACAGACAGACAGACTGACAGACGGACAGACAGACAGACAGACGGACAGACGGACGGACATGCAAAAATTAAATATTTTTATCATTCTAAACACACTGATGTAATTCATTTTTTTGTGCGATGACGGGATCTTGGCGTTACAAACGGTAAGGCAAAGTTAATATACCCTTTGGTTTCACCATACGGGTATAATAAAGGCGAACGAAAGAGAAATTCTTACTATTTGTCTGGTTGTCCGTCTGTCGGTTAAAACTAGAGTATACCACTGAACCGCTTTCGATAAAACTGTTGAGGTGTTTATTATCCTGCGCACTGACATTTTAGACTATAATTTAAAAATATATACTGAGAATTGGGGATGTTTCTAATTTTAGTCCTACGCCGCCGGAACTTTTCTGGAGCGGTGCTCTTTTGGGGCGCCAATTTAAGTCAATTCAAAGTTCGATGCATTTAAGCAAAATGACAAAAGTTATAAAACATAAAATTACTCTTGTCTTGCAATTGTGAGGTTTTTTCTGGTTAAATTTAACTTTTATACGCCACAGTTTTCGCCCGTGGCGCATTTCCAGCAAAATTTTTATATGCGTCGCGTCGCGATTGTTCTATTATTTCAGAATTTTTGCTTCAATATGTTGAAAGATCAGCATTTTTGCTTCAATATTTCAGAATCGTTTTCAGAATCGTTTGATTCGCTTCAATATTTTTGCTTCAATATAGATCTTACACGATCAATAAAAAAATTGTGAACCAGAATCTTTGAACTTGCGCAAGGCTTTCCAGTGCGCAAATTTAAGAATTTTGTGAGATCTTTTTGGAAAAAGGGGTTTGTTTGTGTCAAGGACGTGGGGTTTCTGAATCTAACTTTTTGGCAACACTTTTTAGGGGGCGGCAAAATTGCAATTCTGCAGAATGCGAATTTATGGATTACGTCCTGCTTGAATTACGTCCCATTCTAAATCAAAGAACACCGGAAGTGTACAGGACCCAACTGTAGGCATCTCTATGTGGTATTTTTTGTAAAACCCCCCTTCCGATCGCTTTTGGCAAAACTACGTTACTTTCACTTGAATGATTAAATGTTTTTTTGTTTTTTAAACTAAATTTGTTTTTCACTTTTGGCTATTTTTCAACAAAAAAAATTAAATTTAAAAAAATCAAACACATTTCATTACAAATTTAAAAAAATAAATTTTATAAATCCGCAGCAACAATTTTTTATGCGTTATAGTTACAGTGAAAGTTGATAGGATTAATTCACTAGAGCCTATCTTCGTCATTGATTCTAAAGCCGGTCTTAAAATTACAAGTTTAAAATCAAACGAATATACAGTCGCATCCATGACAGATCAAACCTGAAGGGCAAAGAACTTCGAGTTTTCAAGAAAATTCCCGGTGCGACAATACAATTTTTTTCCTCTAAAAAGGATTTTACTCGCTAATTTTTTTAGGGTGATTTTTTAACATTTTTAAAACCCTTTTGACTTTCAATTGTCTGTTTTTTGTGTTAAATAATATGTTTAAAAATGGGTATAAATTCCTATAAAAGACAATAGAGTATAAATTCCTTAAAAGCTATTTCTTAAGGAAAAACACAATAATTTGCGTTAATATACTTATCGTAAGAAGTAATAAACCGCGGATTTTTTTTTGTTAATAATCGGCTAAATAGTTCGGAATTGCATCCAGTTCTTCGGTTGAATCCAGTTTTAGAGATAAATAAAAGAAACACAATTTTTTTTAAATAAAAACACCAATTAGGCACTAGTGAATTAAATTTTCAAATAAATTTTTTTTTAAACAAAATGAATATTTTAGGCTAGAATTGCACATGATTTAAAGGAATTAAGAGATTCTGCAGTATTTGCATTTTTTATGATCAACGCACTTTTTGTGCTAATAGTTTTCCTACTACAATTAAATAAGGATAATTTACATATAAAATGGCCACTTGGTGTTAAAACAAACATAACTTATGATGAAACTACGCAAGAGGTAAATCTGAAACTGTGGATCTCGGTGAATGAATCGTTCGTCGACCATAACATTAACTTTTACTTAGAAAAAATAAATACAGTGGATGTACAGTATAACGTATGCCCATATAACGAACGTCCAGTATATCGAACAGCATTCTCGAGTTCATCGTCATATCTATATAGCGAACGGCGAAAAATTTTGCTATTCTTTATAACGATTTTGTGTAAAAATTGCATACAGTTATATAAAAAAAAATTATTTTGTTTTGTAAATAATCCAACTTAAACTGATTCCATAACCTCAAACTTTTGAGGTTATGTAATCAGTTTAAGTTGGATTTGTAACCCTTTTCATAAAAGCTCTATCCCACACAAGAACCAATCGTTTTAAAATTGAACTTAAAATGGTAAATGGTGATTTTACATTGGTGAGAGAAGGATAAATATATACAATAGTTTTTAGAAGAGAGCGACACGATACATTTCAGAACAAAATTGAACTTAAAATTGACTTAGTGCCAACGCACACGTTTCATCTCGTCGCGGCAACTTTTGGTCCTCAAAATGCCTTTCCGACGTACACGCTTCTTCACTTTTTAGTAGGAAAAACTTGTTTACAACAGCGATCGCTCATGTGTGTGTGGTTCTCATACATGTGTTGTATTTCCAACTCATTCTCTTTCTAGCTAGCACCGAGGCAACATCAATTGCCACAATAGAAACTGCCAACAATAGAAGAATAAGGACTGGTTATTTTGTTATTTACCTACCTACCTTGAAAACAAAACTACCTGCAATTGGGATTTCACTATTTGCATTCAATTTTTGTTTATTTGGGATATGTTTACGAGTCGGTGGCTAAGCACCGACTGCCTCAATGAAATTACGCACACATGCATGCTGACGTGCTACACGAGCGACTTCGTTTGTGTGCGTAAAAGAAGGCGAGAAGAACACTTTTCGAGTGGCAACTTTCCCCCTCTTGCCGCACTCGTTTCTTTCCCACAATTTGGTGAAGTTCCGGCATGCTGATGACCGAAAGTTGCTCCGTGTACGCCCATACTTAGTTCTCCAATTTAAGACCAATACACGACAAATTAAAGTGTGTATTACTAAATTCGTGCTCTTAAGTTTTAAGACCAAACTTCGATATTTATTTAAAAAATATCTGATGTGAACAGCACATGACTTTCTTATACAAAATCTAGGTTTCTGCCATGAAATTTTGCACTCAAATTCGTTTTGCCTCATAAGTGCTCGCTAAGAAACTTTTTTTCAAAATTCCACGAGGGGTGGGTATATACCGATAAAAATAACGATATCTCCTTTCCTTCTTCCGACGATCCTGAGCTGTGCTTCGGAATTAAAGGGTCTTCCCCTCAGCTCTGGCTGAAACTATAAAAAAAAGATTTTTGCCATGAAACCTGCCTGTTAGGACGCTGAGAAATGTCACCCGGGGGTTTTCGGAGTCACTGAACACGAATCTGGTGTTGGAATTTCAAAATTCGAAACGGAAGGTCCTGTAAGGATTACACAATTTTTTCCCCATTCTTTTTCGGGAAAACTGGTAATAGGGGGGTTTTCGGAATTGTTGATCACAAATCTGGTGTTAGAATTTCAGAATTTGAAACTGGGGGTTCCCGAAGGCATAACGATTTTTTTTTTCAAAGTGTTTAAGATATTTCTTTGTTTTTTTGGTGGAAAAAAACTTTGACCCGGGAAATTTTTTATGATAATAATATTCTGTAAACAATAAAACAAAGACAATTTATTCGATAACTATGAAAAAAAGCTAAATTTTTAAATTTATCGCCACTCATTTTGTATCAAAAAATGCATGTTTCGATAGAACGAATCTTCGATTTAAAGTACGGGTTGAACATTATATAAATCGTTATATTGGACGTCCACTGTAAATGGGTTTTAAGTCACATTATATAGAAGGTATCTTAGAAGTATAGCTAAATAGATAATAATATATTCATATGCATAGATTATTTAAGTATATTTGCTAGAAAGGTGAACGATTGTCATTGGAGATCCATATTTTTCGTACTTTATTAATATGTATTTTTTTTTGTTTTTGCTTTTTTTTAATGATGCTATGTCAACGTGTACGACTACGTTTGATTGATCTGCGTGCGTTATAATCTGAATGCTTATCATAATTGGTTTCTATGTAATATAAACATTTCGAAAAACTCATAAAAAAAACCTAAACGAATTAAATCGACAAACAAAAAGGCTCGCATCGCCTCCGATTTGATTGAATTAAGGAACAAATCAGTGTTTGCATTTTTCATGTTCAACGCATTATTCGTTCTAATTGTATTTCTATTGCAATTGAACAAAGATAAATTACATGTGGAATGGCCTTTGGGCGTTAAGACGAACATTACCTACAATGAAGAAACATCTGAGGTTGATTTAAATATAATTTAATATCATTTTATTTTATATTAATCTATAATATTCTCAAAATATAATTTTTTTTTAAATAAAATAATTGATCCGTTCGTTTCTAACACTGTTAACAATTGACTTAAATGAATGATTATTTTTATTATTATTTGTTTGTTTTTTATATTGTTAATAACACACAATACAAAATTTATTACATTGCATTATACATTCTACTATGTGTTCCTTACATGTCTATTTCCTGTGTATAATACATTATTTACTCTAATTTACATGATTCTTTGAAAACATTTTTTTTGTATTTTTTTTCTTCGGTTGGTAGGTTATGGTAACCTTTTGTTTCATGTTTTGTTTTTTTTTACATATATATTTTTTGTGTTGAATGTGTTATGTCGGTTTTTTTCGGATCGGCTCCCCATAATTAAATATTATATAAACAACAATCGGTTTCGGCTATATTTTTTTTTAATAATATACCCAGATGAAACTTGCAACCTATATATAACAAATTTTAAATATGTCCTTAATATCTGTAAGGTGTAACTTCTGGTTCAACTATTCTTCCTGAATTGTCTCTTCAAAGGAATGAAATTTAAAACACCTTAACAATAATTCACGCACACGAATGTTTTTTTATTATAATATAATTGTTTGGTATTGAATTGAGAATGATAAACAAGGGTTTTCTTCTTACTTAAAAATGAGTTTTGGCTTTGGAATTTTATAACAGATATCGTGTTTTTTGAAAATTAACAAATTAAAAATAATGCACCATGAATATAATTATGTTTGTTCCGCTAAACATAATTATATTCAGATTAAACGAATTTTGGTTGCAGCGACAACATTATACTTATCTCAAGAAAAATATGTTGGCAGTAATTATAATATGATAGCTTCATCAAAAATGTTTTCTTTCCGTGTGTGCAAAATTTCTAATACGAAAAAAAACTCGCTGTTAAGACAGAACAAACTATAGGAAAAGTCGAACGTAATTTTTTCCTGCTGAATTTTATACAAATTACAGCAATTTTTTTAAAAAGTAGTATAAAGCGGTAAACACAATGGGAGCGTCAGCAGCGGGCGTCCGCGAAACGTTTTTTTTAAACAAATCGAGCGTAATTGATGCTAACAGTATGACGACGGCAACGGCAACGGCACGGCTGCTGCTGAGTTTGAACTCAACTCAAAAAGTGTCAAAATATTGAAAAAGTTCTTTAAAAATGAATATTAATTAAAATAAACACAATATCTGTTAAATCCTTCAAAAATATTTTGGTTCTCCGTCAAACTAGTCACACGTAATAATTGAAATGTTTCTCATTTGTTTGTTTTTAATAACAAAATCTAACATAATTTAAGCATTTACTTAAACAAAATATTAATAAAAACAATTAATTCTTAAATTATTGCTGCCGACAATAAAACGTGGCAATATTTTATAGAATCAATTTAAGAGAAAAAAAACCTTAGTTTTAACTGATTTTTTTCTGATTTTTGACAAAAATAGGTACATATCTCGAAAGAGTATCTGCAACTTGAGCCAATTGGTTTAGTTTTTGTATTCTTCTTCGCCCTTATTCTAATCATACAATTTTCTGCCATGTTATTCCATCGATTTGGAACCATTTCGCATATTTTGGCATCAACTGAGCTAAATCTTTGCTTTAAAAAGAAATCTGAAGACTTATCGCAAGATGCGCTAATAGATAAGGTAAGATCTCAAACGAAAAGCTTAATCACACTTTCAAATTAATGAAATTAAAAATTTTGTACAATCTTTGCAGCATGCGGTGGAAATAGTTAAGAATCTGCAAAGGCTTCAAGGTATCGATGGTGATTACGACAATGATTCTGGTAGTGGTCCTGATCGAATCGCAAGACGTCGAACTATACAGAATTTAGAAAAGGCTAAACAACCTAGACGACAAATTGGAACACTCGATGTTGCATTCAAGAAACGATTTTTGAAATTAACTGCCGATGAGAATAATCCAGGTAAAATTAACTGGCCATTTTATTAAGAATAGCTTCCATAAAAAAATCAAAACGTATTTAATATTAAAATATTAAATCCTGTATAGAAGAATATAATCGAAAAAAGTCTAATTGAAATATTTCGACCAAATTTTATAGACCGTCCATTTTTTACTTTATTATACTACAAAGTAAAGGGTCTTTCAATAAGGACATAACAATTTTGTATTTTAATAAAAACGCACCCTAAAACTTTTTTTATGATCTGGCAATGCTAAAACGTCAGTCAAGGTGAAGTTCACGAACGAGCAATACCACACAGCTGGTCAAACAATTGATGTATTGAAGGAGAAGTTCGGTAATCGTGTAATCTCGAGAAATGGTCCGGTCGAATGGCCACCTCGCTCATGCGATTTAACGCCGTTGGATTTCTTGTTATGGGGTTATGTTAAGTCGTTGGTTTAAAACGTTAGAGGAGCTCGGGAACAATATCGTACGCGAAATTGCCAACATTCTGGCCGATATGTGTGGAAGAGTGGTGGAAAATTGGCTCCAAAGAGTCAATCAGTGCAAACGTGCTCGCGGTGGCCATATGAACGACATCGAATTTCATACTTAAATGTAACATGTCCACTACACCTGGAATAAATTTCAGACCGATATCTCAATTATTCTGTGTTTTATTTAAATACAAAATTGTTATGTCCTTATTAAAAGCCCCGATACAATATAGTATTGCAGCGATTCTCAACTTGTGGGGCGCGAGTACATTTAAGGGGGGGGGGGGGGGGGGGGGGGGGGGGGCGCGAGCATATCCAAGACAAAATATTTAAAAAAGTTTATTAATTCAATGAAAGGAAAGTACATACCCACATATAAAACAAAATACATTTCGACATAATATTTAATAATTAACTTATTAACTTACGCTTGGAGCACAATGAACGCGAAACCAGCGCGAAACCAACGCAACTACAACGCTCTGAACTGTCACGCAGTGCAAAATTCTAGCGGCAGAGCACAATGGCAGCTCGTGAAGTAGTACAAGTGACATAATATAAAGTGGTATAAACTTGGAAAAATTACAAAAATGGATAATTTTGAAGCGACAATTTGCTTTGTTGGTCTTTATCTTTGTTATTTGCACTAAGGCTATCCATTTTTCCTTGAACGGCATTTTTCCAACCTCACTTTATGAACTGTCAACGCAGAATTCTGCGGCAAATTTAGAAGTTTGCAAACTTTTGCGTTGCGGTTACGTTGTAGCTGCGTTCTATACGTTCACTGTGCTCACTTCAAACAATTTGTGGGAACCAAACAGTTTCTGCGCCAGTTTCGCGTCGGTTTCGCGTTCATTGTGATTTCAGGGTTAAAACAACTTCTCGCGAAACCGCAAAAATGACGCAAGAGCATTAAAAAGGCACCGGATTCTTGTTTTGTCAACGCTGAGGATCGGTGTTGCCAAATGTCAATAAATTACTGTTTTCTTGGTAATTTGTGTTTAAAATTAGGGTAGTAGTGTAGGTTTAGCGCCAAAATACTCAAATTACGTTATTATTGTATACATTTTATTGTATGTAGGAAGGGGGCGCGATGACAATTTTGATTGAAAATTGGGCCGTGAATACTGAAAGGTTGAGAAACGCTGTAGTATTGTATTCATGAAAAATTTTGTGTAAAAATCATTTCCCGAGCACTCCTAAGCCGATTGCAACATTATTACAAAAATGTCTTTCTGCCTGTCAGTCTGTTTGTCTATTTGGGTGGTAAAAGGATATTTTTCACAGGGCTTTTGTTTACATTTTTACCGAATTTTGTCTCTGTTTAACAATGTTCTCATTCTTACGCAGGTTTCTTTTAATTTTTAAAATAATATTGACATTTTAAAAAACTTTTCTTTTTTTTTAATTTTTTACAATTTGTAGCTACCCCAATTTTGACGAGGCGTCTAACAATGCGCCGAGAAACTATCCGAGCCTTAGAGGTTCGCAAAAATTCGGTCATGGCTGAAAGAAGAAAATCTCAAATGCAAACTTTAGGTGCAAATAACGAATACGGTGTTACTGCCAATAATGTCGTAAGTTTTGTTGATTTAAACCTCTACAAAAATTAGTTTTATTGAAAATTAATTTTTGTAAATAAATTTTTTAATGCAAAAATTCATTTTAATTAATTTATGATGACTATTTTTCAGATTAATAACAATATAGTACCGACTCGGACTTCTCGTGTTTCAAACGCTGGAATAAATATCAAAGACGTATTCAGTGTGAATGGTGGTCCAGCAGAGGTAATTGTTTGCAACTAAACAAGAATTTTTATTTTCTTATTATTAAATATTTCCAGATTTATGGAAGTAATGGAGGACAAGTGAATCAAGGCTATGAACACGTTGCAGAGGATGATGACAGAAATTCATTGAGATTAACGCCAAGGAATAATGTGACGTGGGTTAATAATACCGGGCGTCTTTAAATAAACAACAATATTAAATAAATAATACTCATAATATTTAAAAACTATATTACATCACTGCCTCGCAAAGTTAAATTGCGCAAATAAAAAGAATTTCTTTACAACACAAAAACGAAAAATGTTTTGTTAATGTAATGTATGATTTATATGACAAAAAGTCACAACATAATAAAGTGAGCATAAATTCCTTAAGACTACAATTTTGATATTAAACTAGACGCAAATGATTTGATATTATTACACAATGCTATGCTTCATAAGAATTTGATATTTTATTGTATATAAAATTTAAAATTTATAGTAAATATACAAATTTTATAAAATTTTTGGGTTCTTATTATTTTCTGAAATGATCATCTTTGGTTCATTGGGCTGGGCCGGATGCATAAAAATTAGTATGTGCTTATACTCCACTTATTTGATGAAAATTCTCCGATTTTTTCTGAACTTCGGAAGCATGTGTTTACTGTCAAACGTAAACACATGCAAGTATTATTGCCCATTATTGCCCAGTTTTATTCATATAAACTTGAAGATTTGCTCTAAAAAAGTGGAGCACAAGGATACGCTCATTTTTATGCATACGGCCGCTTGTATGTTGTATTCCTTGACGTTTAAACGAAAAAAAAATCGCTAGAAAAGATCGGGGGCAGATAGAATGTTTCTAATCAGTATGAAATCCGATTCAGGCATAATTATAAGGATGTCCGTGTATCTGTCTGCCGGTCTGTCCGTTTTACATATCTGAAATAACTCGAGAACGCGTTGACCTACCAGCTTGAAATTTTTTGTAAATCAGTTTTATAAAAATGGTAGTTTTCTATCAACTTTTAAAAAAGTAACGGTAGCTATAACGGATACCTCTCATACATTTTTTTGAAAAAAAATACAGTTTTTTCAAAATTTCTCAAAAACTATGTGCTGTTATGAAAAAATTCATATAACCCAATTCAAAGAAAATGAAATTTCCTGGATATTTTCGATTTGATATTTTCACGTATCTTTAATGGCTCTCAAGATATTTGAAAAAATATTGTTTTTTGCATATTTTTTCCGAAACAAAATATTGCAGAGGAAAGTTTTCTGTTGAAGAGATTTTTTCGGGAAATTTGAGGAAAAGGATAATCACGTTATCCTTACAAGACCTTATGTTATCCTTCAAAGGACGAGGTAGTGAAATTATTGAGTAAAAGTGGGTCACAATTAGATTTCGAAATTTGAGCCTGACAAAAAAAGACAGACAGATACGAAAGCAAGCTAAATAAAAGCTTTTAAAAAGGTATTTGGACTGCGGCTACAACAATTTAAGCAATTATTAACAGCAACTTAGGGGTTCAACCCTACTAAAAGGTGCACGCCACGCCATTGGAATAAGCTACTTACTAAGAAAAAACGCTAAAAGTAGTTAAAATTTATTATTGCAGAACTAAACATTGTCATAGAAACATTGTCACAAAACATTGTCATAGAAGTTCCAAATTGAGGGAAAAAAATTTGAATTCCGGCAATGTAAAAAAGTTACGATCAGGCAAAAATTATACCTAATATAAATTACTTTCAAAAGTCAACAATTCTGAAAATCAATTAGTTGTCTTTCCTGGTTTTACACGGTACACGGTATTAAGCATCCATATTTGAATTAGGTATAAAAAAAAATTAAGCATCCATATTTGAATGATTGATCTTCCACCGATACCTTAAGAACCGATTATTAGAAACCTGTAAAATTGAATGAGTCTGATTGGGAAATAAAATTTACTGTGTGATTCACAAAAAACTAGAACACAACCACAAAACAGAAAACTTTTGATGCAAAGAATCTTGTATATTTGCATATTTGCAATGTTATTCATACGGGCATCATTTGAAAAGAGAAACGTACACCAGATAAAGAAATATTGATTGCAAATGCATCAAATTCCTGAAATTATCCAGAAAATTCATCAAGAAATGTTGTGGATTACTAACTGATTAGGAAATACCTGTGATGAATGAATCTTGAAAAAAAAGTTAATGAAACAAAACGCAAAATAATATTTTCGCAATGAATCACTGCAAGAATATGAAAATAATTGAAGGTAATTAAGTTATTCGTTATCAAAACTATTTGAGGTGATTTTGTGTTAAGCAATTGGATTTTTTTTTTCTTATTATAGTAGACTGTAGATTGGTTATTATTGGCGGTTGGAATGTGCGCCCACTTAAAAATAATTGTTGTCGAAAAATTTTTGTTTTACATCTTTTAATTCACCGAATTCTTGGTTACATCATATCATATATTGAAAATGTGACACGATTAAACATAATTTGATACGAGTGAAACTTTTATCACGATCGGGAAATACACATCTCCCATATGTGTTTTATTTGTGAGAGATTTAGCTCTTACTCAAACCTTAAAAAAACACTCCTGAGTCGAATGCCTTTCTGCCTGTTAGTCTGTTAGTATGTTAGTCTGTTAGTCTATTAGTCTGTTAGTCTGTTAGTCTGTTAGTCTGTTAGTCTGTTAGTCTGTTAGTCTCTTAGTCTGTTAGTCTGTTAGTCTGTTAGTCTGTTAGTCTGTTAGTCTGTTAGTCTGTTAGTCTGTTAGTCTGTTAGTCTGTTAGTCTGTTAGTCTGTTAGTCTGTTAGTCTGTTAGTCTGTTAGTCTGTTAGTCTGTTAGTCTGTTAGTCTGTTAGTCTGTTAGTCTGTTAGTCTGTTAGTCTGTTAGTCTGTTAGTCTGTTAGTCTGTTAGTCTGTTAGTCTGTTAGTCTGTTAGTCTGTTAGTCTGTTAGTCTGTTAGTCTGTTAGTCTGTTAGTCTGTTAGTCTGTTAGTCTGTTAGTCTGTTAGTCTGTTAGTCTGTTAGTCTGTTAGTCTGTTAGTCTGTTAGTCTGTTAGTCTGTTAGTCTGTTAGTCTGTTAGTCTGTTAGTCTGTTAGTCTGTTAGTCTGTTAGTCTGTTAGTCTGTTAGTCTGTTAGTCTGTGAGTCTGTTAGTCTGTTAGTCTGTTAGTCTGTTAGTCAGTTAGTCTGTTTGTCGATCTGTCCGTTTTACTTATCTTAAATAACTCGAGAACTCGTTGAGCTACCGACTTGAAACTTTTTTGAAATAAGTTTTACGAAAATCGTAGTTTTCTATCAACTTTTGGAAAAGTAACATAAGCTATATCGGGTACCACCCATACATTTTTTGTATAAAATCCAGTTTTTTGAAAAAATTTTCGAAACCTTTATGCTTTTGGGAAAAATGAATATAACAAAATTTAAAGGACATAATTTTGTTTATACTTTTGGATTTAACGGTTTTTACGTTTCTCTAACGGTTCTCAAAATATTTGAAAAAAGTAGTGTTTTGAAGATTTTTCGAAAACTATGCGGTTTTATGAAAAAAATGCTTATAATCAAATTTAAAGGATATGTTTTTTTAGTATTTAAAGATTTTACTGTTTAACCCTTTCACTCGGCATTTATTTCTAATAGCAAAAAAAATATATTGTTGCTTTTTTCAATAATAATATATAAAAATATATATTAATATTTAAAAAAAACAACAAAAAAATTTTTTTTGCTTTTTTCAATAATAATATATAGCAACAAAATATATTTCAACATTTAAAAAATTTAAATATCTTTTTAGAAGTCTCTTTTTGATTATGTACTCATTTGTGTATATAAATTGTCAATCATTGTCCCTCTCCCTTCTAATTCTCTTAGAAATACGAGTTAAATATGATGTACACAATTGTGTACGCGCCGAGTGAAAGGTTAAAGATTTTACGTGTCTATAACGGTTTTCGGATTTGACGTATCTTTAATGGTTCTTAAGGTGTTTGAAAAAATATTCTTTCTTACATATTTTATCCGAAAATAAATAATGCAGAGGAAAGTTTTGTGTTG
Source organism: Chrysopilus asiliformis (assembly GCA_964034945.1). Taxonomy (NCBI): domain Eukaryota; kingdom Metazoa; phylum Arthropoda; class Insecta; order Diptera; family Rhagionidae; genus Chrysopilus; species Chrysopilus asiliformis. The sequence continues at coordinate 108,737,175 of OZ035960.1, forward strand.
ATCACAACTGATATTTTATAATTGAAACAAAAACAATATTTTCTGCCCTCGGTAGCGTAACCCCTGAATATTATATATCACTATGTCTTGATATCGGTATACAGTATCGAGGTTTCAATGTACAGGTCTTTAGACCAATTACAATTACTAGAATCAAGTATAACAATTTTAAAAAATCTTGCACCTCATTCAACCAAAAAATATGTAAATTTTATGAATTCTCCCAATTGACTAAATTTGAAATTATCAGGTGGGTTTTTTTGCGATTTTTAGAAATAACAAATTTTCTATCTTTTCAAAACTGAGATCTCATCGATAAGAAGTGTTGTCTAACATAAAAGATACAAATTTTATGGTTTGATTTTTAACCTCTGATGCAGTGCTACCCATAAATCTAAGAAATTTGTTTCAAAAGAATATTTTTTCAAGTGGTAAAGATATTAAAAAAGATAAAATTTTCCTCATAATTTTAGGTGTTTGCTCTTTCAGCAATATGAAAATTTATATTTGCGATAAAAGAATTCTCTTCAAAAATTCTGAAAAGCAAACAGAAACAAAATACCAAAACAGCATTCTACCAATGGATATAAAATTCAAATTTCTAGATATTCCAATGATCTGTGAAAAAAAAACTCGTTTCGAATTTAAACTTAGGTTCTATTAAAAGGTCTAGAATCAAAATATATTTTTCAATCGAATTACAAAAATCTAAAATTAGAATCTCTCCTGGCCCACAAAAAGATGGGAGTATCTTAATAAATTCTAGTAGATCTGGTATTACAGTTAATAAACAAGATTTAAATTCCTCATACATGCAAAAAACAAATCAATAAACAAATGTTAGTCGTAATAATATTTATTACTCGTGTCAATTAATTTCATAAAAGACTTTGAACTTGCTAATTATAATGCAAATTTATTACTTATCGCTGTAAGAATGCGATGATATTCGCCGTTTGTAGCTAGGAGTTTTTTTTTTTTTGCACTCACTGGTTATTATTTTAAACTTTTTTTTTTTAGTTTGCTTCTGGCGAATTTTTTCGCCTTTGTTTTTTCATACTTCTTGCAAAAAAATTTACCTATAGATGTAGATTCAATTAATTGAAGTTGGGAGTAACGAAAACGGCGATTGGTTCATTTACGTGTAGCCTCTTTTCCAATGAAATTTTTCAAATCCCATCCGGATCAACTTGTAAAAGGAAAAAACTCTGTCTATACACAGGCGTGAACATTGAAAATATCTTTATTATACTTACGATTCGTTTATATATATATTTTTTTTAAAGAAACACTTAAGTTGTGAATTGTCTTCAAGCATCAAACAAAACAAAACAAAACATGAAAAACATAGAAAAAATATCCTCCTCTCATCGATTAATTGGTATGACAAAGTCAATGTAATTTTAACCCATTACTCAAACTTTATTTTAGTTTCTTAAGTTTTATTCAAGGGAGTTTTATGCTAAAATCCATTATTACTAACGAAACATGTATAAATGTCCAGCCAACCACATCATATCATAGTAGGTAATATTATACAAGTTTTGGTCTCATCTTTAATTGGTCTTTGTTATACACAAATTGATGATTTCAAGTTTTTCGGCAAGAATACTCATGCAGAATATCGCGGAATTTTATACAAGCAAAATAGTAAAAATGATAACCTTTTATTTAATTACATTATTAATAAATTGTTCATCAAGAGTCACACCAGACGGTATTAATAGTTTTGCTTTCGTATTACAAGTATAATAAAAAAGTATTGTGTGTCGGAAAAATTTCAATATAATTTCGCTATGGCTTCAGAGGGGAGGGAGGATTTATACAGGATTTCCCAGAATTTTCATGCAATTTTCCACCATAAACATTTATGTTCAGTTGTAGCTATCAAGGAAGCACGTTCCCCTCTAACTTTTGAACTCCTCATAAGGAAAGATTGAACCACCATTTTGCATTGGAATGCTTGAGATAAAGCGGATGTTTCTGGTCATATTTGCAGCAGGAATTCCCCTCTCTTCTGACCCCCTCACCTGTTAACTTGTAAACCAGTCAACGAATTTTCATGGGGTTTTCCATGAAAATTGGATAGAGCAGTGTTTTCAAACCTAGGCTACATGTACCCCTATAGGAATATCGGCTAGTTCTAGGTGATGCGAGAAATCTGAAAAACATAGGAGCAACCAAATTTTGAAAAAGTTTCAAAGTGTAGTAAACTTTTTGTAATTTAGTTCCTTGTAGAATCATAAAAACTTTATATTCATAAAAACTTTATTATTTTGTGTTTAACCATTGAATCATTTCTTATAATTCGTATAAGGTTTGTGGCAATCGAGGCATACGTACTCGAATCGATTCTTATCCCACCAGAATCCTTTAACCCTCTAATCGGAATATTTCCGAAAAAAATTCACCAAAATATGACTTTCAACTTGCGACAGACCGTAACCAAGACAACGTACAGGGCTAAATTTTTTCCAGCATGTAAAGCGATAACTTACAAAGGTCAGTGTAACACGTTCCGGCGATTAAAATTGTTACCCGTTATAAACAAGCGAATTCCCTGAAGCCCATTCCGGCTAGAGGATTAAGCATACGTGGAAGCTGGTAAAGCAGGCTCTGATGACGGTGAGCCAGCTTCCGTGCCAGAAACAGGCTTTCCGTACTGAAACCTTAAGTAACATCATTTGATTGAGCTAGAGACTTGAAATTTTGTATAGTTACATTTCTCGTAAATGACAAGGCTGAGTTCTTGAACGGGCAAAATCGGACCATTACTTCGAAACAGTTTTTTACCATTTTTTCGAAAACGATGAGTCGTATAGAAAAATTTATAGAGGTAAAATGTGTTTAGAATAGGATTTTATATTACTCGTCCATACATAAAAATCCAGTTGAAGCACTTCTTCCCCCCTCCCCCACACAAATGGAAAACTTTTTTTATATTTTCTCGAAAAGACAAAATGTGATTAGAATATGATTTTACATAACCGTTCCACACATCAAAATTCAATACATACTCTACATACTCCTTTCCCCCTCTTACAAATGGATTTTTCACATAAAAATGTTATCTGTCCTCATATAGATATTTGACGATTGCCCCCTGGCAATTGTAGCTTTTCTTAAGTGTTTAGAGTTTAGCTTGATTTCTTAACCCTTTGTGGACCAGAAGTGAACAACAATAAATCAATAACCATGACTTTTTCCGTTAAAATTGATTCCAGAAAGCATTTAAAAAAAAAGACATGAACTAATTTTATGGAGGGGTGGTATTTACTCCTGTGGTATACATATAGAAATACATAGAAATATATAGAATATTGATACTATTGGATAAGCAAAAAATATAAGGATTTAAAGTTGGTGGTACGTAAAAGTACCAACTGTCAACAAAGGGTTAAAACCGAAATTTTTCTTGAAGTCGAATTCCGTGTTATGCGGCGGCCATCTGAGTAGTTCTATGCCAAAAAGGCGTGAGGTAACACAAAATTCAAAACGAACTTACCCCGTATGCATTGCAAAATTTGGCATACAACTCATTTCTTGGTCATTTTGAAAACGTAAAATTTTTATGTGCATAAAAATTTCATGTGATGATCATTTCTGATATCTTATTTAAGGAAAAATACAGGTAATGAGAAAATAATAAATGAGTCAGCTTACTAATCAATTCTTTTCTCATGCCCAGGTTCGAGTATAGGTATATAGGAATACCCCCCTTCCCATTTCATCAGGAGAAGATCGGGAGCCTCTATTACTCGATAAAATTTCCGGTTGAATGACTGATGATCATCATAATATGTTCAATTCTTTTTTTTCCACCTGTTAGCAAAAAGCCATCCAATGTTGATGCATGCAAAATTAGCGATATGACATCTAGTCAACTACCATACTGACTGCATCTACGACAATAGATCGATAGTTTCTTAATTGTCCATTTAGACACTTTCTTATTGATCGTTTGATTCATCGATATGGTAATTTATGATACTTTACCCATGAACATTAAATACCAAATGTATCCCAATTGAATGTTAATAACCGTTGCATTAAAATCCAACTACAAACCATTTTTAATCCATCTCGATTGATGGTTCATAAAAATAAATTGCTAATAAAAAAAATCTGTCTTTATTATGATCACTTCTCTTGTTGTAAAAGAGGGCCATTATTTTTACCTAATCAATTTTTTTTCGCCCGACGAAAACTTTTCTTCGATGACCTTCAAAAGAATTAAAAATATTTTTTTGCCTGCCAATTTTTTTTTTAGCAAAGAAAAATTTTTATAATAGTTATCGCACCAACTTGTGCGCTTCTTCACCTTTTTTTTTCTTAATTTGATTATTTTATTATTATTTTTTATGTATGTATAAATGTTTCTTTTTTCTTCATTTTCGTTTTGGTAATCGAAGAAGTCGAAGATGATGATGATGTTTTTTTTTTATTGATGTTTGGATATTTGGCTGTTTTATTAATGAGTCAGCTGAAGTTTATTTTAAGAATGACATGAGAATTATTTTCTGCTGTTGTGCTTACAACTCTTTTATTTCTATCTGCGAAAAACGTTTCCATTAGCCAATCAAAGTTGTGAAAATACTCGTAATAATTGGATACAGGATTCAAATGAAATTGGAATGAAATCAGGCTTAAAAATCCCTCGAACATTTACACAAAAAAACGTCTAAGAATTTTTGATGAAGAAAATTCAATTGCGGGTAATTTAATAGTCATTAAAAATGTAATAAGTGGCGGTGAATAACGATTTGTAAAACCAAAGTGATAAATATTTCGTTGTTCTTTTAAGCAAGAAAGCCCTTATACTTAAAAATGAAATAAAAAATTTATAGATGTGTTTTTTTTTGTTTCTAGATAAGTATCTAGCGATTTAAACTGAAAAACGGTTTCAGTATCTTCTAAAATTACAGGAAAACAGTCGCCATGCAAGACCACGCTATGCTACAATCTAGAGATGTTGAAGGTCCTTATAAAACGCTTCATGTTTTCAGGATAGTGAAAGGACCCCGAATTTTCGGGCGCCAAAACTGTTTATTAAGGATTTTTACAAAGAATTTTTTTTTTGCTAGCCCATCCGTAAAATCGGCATAAAAATCTGCTCGGCTTAAAGTCCTATCACACCTAAGCTGGTTTGATCTTAAAATTGAACTTAAAATGGTGATTGGCTGTTGGTAAGAGAAATAGAAATATACTCACTTAGAAGAGAGCGACACAATTAACTTCAGAACAAAATTGAACTTAAAATTGCCGAAAGTTTTCGAATTTAAGAACAAATGCGCTGAACATTTACGTTTGGCGACTTAAAATCGCGCACTTAAAGTTTAAGACCATCAATTTTTCGGCGAACAAACGCATGGAAAACTTTAATACTCTTCTCAATTCCTTTAATATTCTGTAAACAATAAAACAAACTATGATACAAACTGCAGGGTGGGCCAGAATAGACGCGGGGTTTGAATTCTTTATAATTTTTTTATTTTAGCGAAACCTATAATTTTTTTTTCAAATACATGTAGTTGATTGATGGGGAATATTTTTGGTCTAAACATGGAAAATTATATCCCGCAAGTGGTGGCCATTTTCTGCTTCGCAAATCCGTGCTCTTTCCAAGACATTTTCCATAACCTTTCGTGTTATGGCCTCGATTTCACTGCGAATGTTGGTTTTCAATTGGCTGATGGTTGTTGGCTTGTTGACGTACACCTTTTCTTTCAAATATCCCCAAAGGAAACAATCTGGAGTCGTTAGATCAGGTGAACGCGGAGGCCAATTGAAATCGCTTCTTTTCGAAATAATGCGTCCGCCAAACATGTCCCGTAAAAGAGCCATTGAGCCCACCGCCCACCGGTTCGTTGTTCTATTGTGTACAGGTCCATTTTAAATTGCCCAAGTCTTCTTAACAAAATGCTGAAACAACATTAAAAAAATAAAAATAAAAAAAAAGTTATAAAGACTTCAAACCCCTGCGTCTATTCTGGCCCACCCTGTATGATACAAACTATGATATAACTATGATAAAAAGTTCAATTTTTTAAATTTAGCGCCCCTCCACTCGAAAAATATTTTCGGTATAATTTTAATATATTTTCGAACTCGAAATTTTGCACAGTTACGTTTATAGTTCTTGAACGGGCGTAAATAGTTCTTGAACGGGCAAACTCGGACCATTCCTTCCCCCCTCCCCATACAAATGAACGTTTTTTCCAATTTTCTCGAAAACGGTGAGTCATATTGAAAAATTTATTAAGGTAAAATGTGTTTAAAACATGATTTCACATAACTTATCTATACATCAAAATTCAATTGGACCACTCCTTCCCCCCTCCCCATACAAATGAAAGTTTTTTCCAATTTTCTCGAAAACGGTGAGTCATATTGAAAAATTTATTAAGGTAAAATGTGTTTAAAACATTATTTCACATAACTTATCTATACATCAAAATTCAATTAGACCACTCCTTCCCCCCTCTCCATACAATTGAAAGTTTTTTGCAATTTTCTCGAAAACGGTGAGTCATATTGAAAAATTTATTAAGGTAAAATGTGTTTAAAATGGGATTTTACATAACTCCTCCATACATCAAAATCCAATCGGACCACTGTCTCCCCCCTTTCTCATACAAATGGTATACTTTTTTCTCAAAAACTGTGCATCCTATCGAAAAATTCGCATTTTATGCAAAATGACTTAAAATTTTTTTATCAGCCTTTGCATTTGATAGACACATATTGACGCTTCCGTGCAAAGCTATCGTATCTGTCTCGAGCTATCAAAATTCTGACATTTTTGTAAGTAGGTACTATAAAAAGTGATATTGGGAAGAATTTTAGTTATTTTTTTGTTGATTTTGCTGATTTTGAAATAAAATTGTTCAATCTGCAATTGTAAATCCTTAAGATCTCAAAAAATTAACAAGTTTTATTTTTTAGTGAATTGAAAATTCAACATTGAAGAATGTAAGTCAAGTTTCGATAGTCTCTCACGGAGGCGTCGATATAGAGTATAAACGGATATAAAACGAAAAGAATTTCATCTTTCAGAATAAAAAGCAGGCTTCCTTAATTTAATTTATGCGTCAAAAAATCCTCGTCATCTTAAGATGTTATTTTGCCTAAATGTCGATCAAATTTCAAAACTTACATTTTGCCCGAAAGGAAAACACTTTTTTACTTGTAATAACTTTCTAGACAAATCCCATCAAATCAGTCAAAAATTGTAATAAACGAACCCGTTATATGGTTTTCATTACCATATGTTGGGGTAATTAACTTATTAACCGTCAAATATAGGGGAATAAGAAGTCATCAGAGACTTGTCTTGTATGCCACATCAATCATCGCATATTAATACGAATATGTGTCAAAAGCCATGCAAAATGGACCATCTGTCGCTCTTCTATTAAACAAACAAATAAGCAAACATAAAAACTATGCGCAGCGCATGTCCCTCAATGTACTTGAATTGTGAGCAATTTGCTCATATAATACAAAACGGAGTTAAAGGCACAACAGCGGATGGCATCTCGCACATAAAGTCACAGAGATTTCCTGCCTTATGCCACGAGCCAAGCCGGTCGTGCAGAAAAAGGACTCACATCCGTGAATGGTTCTAAGGATAAAAGAAGGAAGCAAGCAAGCAAGTCTAACATAGGACTGTAAGAACGGATGCTGGCTGCTTCTGGCTGCTGGCTGCTAAAGGAACGAAAGCAATGGGCATACAAGCATACATGCCGGCCGGGAATATTGCAAATATTCCTGAAAATATAGTGAGGGGGCGAATCCCTCGCTCCTTTTTTTCGATTTGCGAAAAAATCCCTTTTCACATTTTCTGCATGATGTTGTCGTCAAACAAATGAATTCTACTAAATGTTGTCTGGTCTTAAGACTTGATTTAGTGACGGATAAGCTTTCAAATTGCAAAGAATCCCATTTTGTTTGCCGCTACGAGAACATAATATAAAACACACTGCCGTGTGGTGTGACACCTTTTCGTTTGGTGTGTGGCTCATTACGGAATACCGAAATTGATATTACCGCATTACGACAATAATCTCTGCCTATACAGTAGTTTAATTAAAATTTAATTTAAATATACCGTCAGTTACATCTATCTATATATATATGGTGTAATATTCATATATTGTACTTAAAAACACATTAAAGTGAAGTGTATTTTGTATGTATATACAACACGTATAGAGAAGGGAGCCACCTTTTCCCGGTGAAATACAAATTTTGTTATCATTGTTGCTTGTCGAGATTTCCTCTCCATTCAAGAGGAAACGCCGCATCATTATACCATCTCCAACGGGAGAAATATAAAATATATAAATAAAAAATAACAATAATAAAGGAAAGAAAATCAATAAAATTTATCTGTGCGCATGATTTCTGGATGCAGCATATGACGACGAACGGAGGCTATCACATCTGTATCACTCGCTTCCGGTCGGCAAGAACTTTATTATTATTATTAGGAAACTTTATTTTCGTTTAACTTGTTTGAATAAAAAACGCAAACTTTCCCGTAAAGTATAGTCAATTTTCCGAAAGTTTAGCTGCTGATTTGTTAAATAAATATTAAGTGTTTTGTGTAAATGTCGTATGTACTGTAATTTAGTGGAATGAGAATCGAGAAAAATCTTTAATATTGTTGAAAAGAATTCCCGGTCCCGGTGTTTGTCACGTTTTTTTTCTGCCGTAATTCAATTAAAACTTCACTGTTAAGGGAGCCAACAGGTAAATAATCAATTTTTTGGCCGGCTTTTCGTTGTGTAATGTTGAAATGTATGTTTGAATTGATGTAAATTTATTGTAAGATTTTTATAAACTCTTTTTGATACTGAAAGATCTGCAAAAATGGAATTAAAAGACTTCATCTGTTTTCAGTTTATTAATATGTTGAAATGAATTTGTACTTTTCAATAAGAGAAATATTCTTTTTTTTTCTTATACAGATTACAGGTAAACCTCCTACAACGCGGTAGTTCGGTTCCTGGAAAATGCCGGCTTGTAGGAAACATATAAAAATGGGGGTGTGATTCTTAATAATAGAAAACTTTTCCCTTTTGGAGTAAAACTTTGTTTTTTTTTTATTTATTAAAACCCGTTTGCACATTCTATTCTACTATTCTAATTAGGTAAACCCTAGAAATTCTGGGAATTAAACTTAAACCTTAGAAATTCTGGGACTTAACCTTAAACCCTTGAAATTCTGGGACTTAAATAATTTAAGTTGTACATAAGTTGATAAGTTTCGTTGGTGTAAACGGCACTAACGGCCAATTTATTCACTAGGAGTTAAATCGCCTTAACTCCCTTAACTCACCTTTTACATGGAAAATAACACTAGCTAACTCCCTTAACTCACTAACTCGGCTTAACTCCTAGTGAATAAATTAGGGGTAAATGGATTAAAATCCACTAAATGGATTAAAATCCACAATAAAATCAAAATTCAATATTTTAAACAAGCATATTGCCAAAAAACGAATCATGAGAAGGGTTAGAACGAAAACAGTGTGCACAATTTCACATTACAAATGTAATGTAGTTCAAAACGTATTGTCAATATAATTTTTTTATGCTTGTGTGTCGTTGCAATTGCATAAAAAGTACATAAAATTTGTAATGCGAATATTTCGCGTTGCAGAAGGTCTGCGTTTACATGAAAAATATAATTTTAAAGACCGCGTTGTGGAGCAAATCGCGTTGTAGAAGTACAGCATCGCATTTTTCCCACCGCCTTGTAAACGTACCGCGATGTAGGAGGTTTACCTGTATATCTCTATATACAGGTAATCCTACAACGCGGTACGTTACCTGTATATCTATAACCAAGGGGTTAAAAAGGTGTGGGGGGGGGGGGGTTGAATGCATTTTTATTCTAATTAAATACTATGGGCTTCTATGGGCTTTAATTTTTAGCCCAAAATTTTTAGTTACATATTTTTGTTGCCGCAATTAATAGCGTTATGAAATTTTTGACAATTTATTGAATTTTTAAGCAATGGTTTTATATCTCGCAGTGATGCAATAACTCTATTTATCATCATTATGCGTTCGCAATTTTAGTTTTTATTGAGTTTTCAATACACGCTAATAATTCTTTTCCAGAGCTCTTTCATTTGAGACCCTTTTTGAAGAGTACTTGTTTTGTTCAATTTGGGCAAAATGGCGTCTACCGGTCGGCATTTTGTTTTTTCTCGTACATGCATACACACATATGTATTGCATTGTCATCGGAATTACGCATGTGTGCCAAATGTCAAGTCAATCGGATGAATGGAAGTGGGTCAACATTAGATTACAAGATTTGACCCTGACAGACAGACATACAGGAATACAGACAAACTAAATTAAAGCTTTTAAAAATGATAAAATTGAAAAACGGCTGAAGGGAATTTCATGGAACTTTACAGTCAAATTAATAAAATACCTGGATCAGGAGCAGGACCAATTAGTTTTTTTTGCAAATTTTTTGTAAAACTAAAGCACTTAAAATCTCTGCCATATGCCGGACAACATAAAAAGGCGGCAAACCATTTTTTGTCAAATATTTGTTCCAATTGATCGAAAAAAAAACTAGTTCTGTGTATTACATTAACATTACATAATTATTACAGAGCAATTCATTAAAAAATCATTATAAAAACGAATTTCTTTCGCCGAAAGAACTCCAAATTAAATATTTTAGATTCTCCAAATTATTTACGACACCCGATAGCTATTTAGTAAACGATTATCGTAGAATCAAAGGCGAAAAAAAGCTTTTAAAACTAGATTGACATAATAAGCAGTCGAATGAAAAGATTTTAAAACACAAAAGTATTTACATATGAATATCACAACAGTATAATTCGGCGAAATTAATTTTTCCTACAAAAGTAAATTTTTATGCAAGAATACGAATTTTTACTTCTTGGTATTTTCTTAGAAAAAATAATTTTATATTTTATTAAAAATCAATATACACACATCGAAATAAAGAAGAAATACAAAGATTTTGTTTTGATTAATCGCAATGATTCAATACTTCTATTTATTAATTTCGTAAATATAAAATACAGGAAGAAAACTCAAAACTTTTGGTATTTTGTATAAAATGTTGCATAAATTGTTACCATATTTGTTTCCAAAACCCAAAAAATTTAAGATTTTATTATTTTTTTCACATTTAACGAGCCAGAAAAGAACCAAAAGTTCTAATCGTATCTTTTTTATACTATTTACTATCCTCCCCTCCCTCCCCTCCCTCCCCTCCCTCCCCTCCCACCACCTCATACCTGCAGAAACATTTTCTACGATTTTCACGAAAACGGCTTTCTCGAAATCGAAAAAAATTATGGAAGAAAAAAAGGGTTTACAATGTGACTCGACATAACTCTTCCATACATAAAATCTCTTTTCAATAACTATAAGAAAATCATCATCTACTATGGGAAATCAGAATCACTGTAAAAATTCTGTTCATGATTTCATATTATGATCTCCTGACCATTATAGTTTTTCTTCTGTCTTTTTGATATGTTTTATGAGTTTCGACCCACATCTTCTTTGATAAGATGATAGGTCAGCTGCTTACAAAGCTTTATTTTCCCAGAATTTGTCATTTGGAAAATTGTCTGTTGATTATCTGTTTGGCCTATCCAATGACTCATTGAAGTCATTATAATATTTTTTTTTCTTCGCAGTTTTTCTTTGAAATGCTTTGAGTTGGATAATTTAATATTTTAATCATCTAGATGTGAGATAATATACTTTTTTTTAATAAAACCATATTTTTGATCAAAAATTGGGTATTATAATGAAATTTGGACACAAAACTACCGGAAAACTCGCGAACTAACTAAGACAGTGTTCAAATTTAGCATTCGGGGGGTTTTGTGGTCGCTAATCAAAAATCTGGTGTTAGAATTTCAAAATCGGAAGTCCCAAAAAGGATAACGGAAACCGGATGTCCCAAAAAGGATAACGGGTTTTGTCTCAAAAGTTTTAAGTTATTTCTGGGGGTTTTTTTTGGTCAAAAAGACTTTAACACGGCAACGACGGGTATGCAAGCTAGTATCTAAATATTTGAAAAAAAAAAATCTTTCAAAAATTTCTATCTTTCTTTTAAGTTTTATAGTTTTATAATCAAGCTGCCATGGGATCATTTTTCTACAAAATTGATTTTTTTATTTCAATTTATTTAGCTAGAGTGCTTGCTCCTTCCAAATGCGCATTTTTTAAAGCTTTCATTTAGCTTGCTTTCATGTCTGTCTGTCTGTTTATTTGCCTGTCAGGGTCACATCTTGCAATCTAATTTTGACCAACTTCAACTCATCCGATTGACTTGAAATTTTGCACCCACACGTAATCCTGATGAGAATCCAATATTTTAACTACTTCATACTTATAAGGATATAAAAAGGTCCTGTAAGGATAACTTGATTATCCTTTTCTTCAAATTTCCGACGAAATCTCATCTGAAGGAGTTTTTGGGCTCGCTGAATCCAATTCTGATGTTAAGTAGTCTGTAAGGAAATCGGAAGGTCCTGTAATTTCAAGTCGCTAGCTTTTGAGTTGTTTAAGATACGTAGAGTGGACAAACCGATAAATAGCTGCACGGACATCTTCATAATTTTGCCTGAAACGGGTTTCATACTGATCAGAAAGTTTCTATCTGCCCCCGTTCTCGAGTTGGTCTAAGTCAAGAATACAATACTTTTCGTCTATAAAAAAGGAAAGTAAAAATAAAATAAATATTTCTCTTTTATTGCTGATACACTTGGAGAAAAAATTGGTCACATGGATAAAATCTTTTTTAAATTAACAGAATTTTCGTTAAAATCACAAAAAAATTGTCAATTGGAACAAAAATTTTTGGAGAGAAAACTTTGTTCAACAAAAAATTGGTTTTTTAGCAAAAAAAACTTATAAATGATGTGTTATTAAATCAATAAAACAATTGTGAAATTAATAATACCTAATTTGTCGAAATGATAAAAAATTCTTATACACCTAATTCTGTTTTTACACGATAGATAACTACGTTCCCGAACAGTACGTGTAAAAAAAATTCGTGTAAAAAAAGACATTGCATATATGGAAAAATAGAAGATTGGTTCCGGACGATGGTTCCGGACCTAAAAAATTACCAAAACAGACCTCGCACCTTGTCCAGTGGCAAGACGATCTAAAATTTGAATTTTAATATCTAAAGAAATCGCTTTCCTTTTCTTTTTTGTTATAGGTGAATTATGTGACATTGTGTACGGGCTACTGAAATATATTTCAGTTGTAATTAATAAGAAAAAGATTTGAAAATTATGTATAATTTACTATTTATTAGCTTTCGACAAAATCAATAAATTGGTACGTGAACGAATGTAATTTTATTATACCCGTATGGTGAAACCAAAGGGTATATTAGATTTGCCTTACCGTTTGTAACGCCAAGATCCCGTCATCACACAAAAAAATGAATTACACCAGTGTGTTTAGAATGATAAAAAAAAAGTTGAATTTAGCATGTCCGTCCGTCCGTCCGTCTGTGGCGCGGATTGCAGGCGCACGGATTGAGCTAGAGACTTGAAATTTTGCACAGATTCGTTTTTCGTAAAATGCAAGGCTAAGTTCGTTAATGGGCAAAAATGGTCCATTAGGGGGGTACCCCCCATACGAACGAAAACGTTTTTTGTGAATATCTCAAAAACGATGCATCTTATCGAAAAAGTGCAAGAACAAAAGTTATTTAGGATATCATTCTACATAAAACTCCCATACATCAAAATCCGATTGGAATAAATTTAAAAAAATCTTTAAAGTGGAATTTTGATACAACTGTTCGCTGTTCACTTAAATCACCATACGGTTTTTCAATAATTGCCACATTGGCAATTATAGCTTTTGTTATGTTTATTAATTTGGCACCTGTCACTTTTAGCACCAAACTCGAAACGCAGGCAAAACGAATTGAGGTTATATAATTGAGGTTACATAATTCGGGGAATTCCCCACAAATAGAAATTGCAAATGTAACGAGACGAATTGTGAATCTGAGTGATGGTGGGGTTGGGAGAAAAATAAGTCATACGCAAAAAAAAATCTTAGAATTGGGGTCGTTCGTGTTAAATCAAAACAACTCGTGGAAAAAGAGAATCAATTTTTTTTTTCAATTCGTGTTAAATCAAAATCGTGTAAAAAAAGTTCGTGTAAAAACAGAATTAGGTGTAATTACAAAATTTTTGTTTTTCAAACAATTCATTTATCAATTCACCAAAAAAAAAATAATAGGAACGAGGTTTTTCTTATAATTTTTTTGAGTGTACACAGGGTCCAAATATTTATTTTTCCTTTTTAGTAAATTTTTTGAAATAAAAGCTTTTTTAGATTTTTTTTAAATTAAAAAGATATGATTTTCGAAATAACTAACATCCAGAGTCATGTTACGTGGGTGGGTGGATATTTTATTGGAAACCTTCAACAAATTTTTTTGCTGATGTGCACAAAAGCTCCAGGAATATAAATATCAATCTAAACAAGAGTGGACACCTCGTCATCAAAACAAAACAAAAAAAAAAAACTTGAAAAACTATAGCACTTTTGAAAAGAGACTATTAGAGCATATTGCCAAAAAGAACTCTCAGAAAAAGCAAATAAAAAAAATTGTTATATTTCTGCAGTATCTCCTAAGAGAATCCAAATAGTGGAAAAAATCTGCTAGACTGCAGTATTCTTCACAAAGAACACGATCTATGTCTATCAACATTTCGGTAAATAGAGCAAAAATGAAATTGAAAATCCCCATAAGTTTGTATAGTGAGATTCTATACAGAACAGAAAGTAGATAAAAAATCCTAAATATACTCGTACACGTCGTCGTTTCTTTATTTCATTTAAATGTGGAAAATTCACAAACGTGTATCAATTGCTAAAGAATCGTTCCCACGCAACTATCCTTCTTTCAGCTATGAAGAATCAACATATCAACGTATAGATAAGTACACTACAAGCAGTTGAAATTGCTAATTTTTTTTTTCTTCTATTTCATGCCGATATCTATCTGTATCTATTTTAATATCTGTCTATCTAAGTATCTACGTTCCCGTATAGGCAGAAATTTCATATCTTCACGATAGGCACAGAACGATGATCGTTATCATTTTGTATGTTCTATTCTTATTCTATACCGAAATCCCTCACCACTATAAAATTTATTAAATATTATGTTCCCCAAGCTAACTAAACAGATAATCACAATTGAAAATTTTCATCCCCACTTTAGAATTTCGTATTCATAAAAGTTCTCCAAAAGAGATTTCTCTTGGTTATACTTTGCCTTACTTTACTTTGAATTTGGATTTCTTCCCCTTTTAGAACATTTTGAATTTCGTGTAAGCACTTTTACGCCGTCTACCTTACCTGACTTCTTGACAAGCTTACCATCGGCATCATCATCTACGGCGCGACGGTCTTCTACCTTTCGTCATCAACATTACCATTCGTTGTGTTATCATCACAGGTAACAGAGGCATCATCAATTCGAATATAGCAACACAACACTAGCAACATTACTGAAAAGCAGAAGCACAGGTAATTCTAATGGTGATGATGATGTTGTATGATGATGATGCTCTCTCATGATTCCATGCCGGTAAACTTAATGTAATATCCCGTGTGAGATTTTTGCACATTTCACGTTTCCGTCATATCGGTTTACCTCTCTCGTCTCTCCATATCAGCAACGCGGCGACAATCAGCAACATTTAATCGAATTTGTGATTTTTCAGCACATATTTGTTTTTGTGATTTGCTGAATTCGCTGCCTCACCTGATAGCTGACTAGTGTCACATATGTGTGTATCTAGCGCGTATCTACGATTCTCTGCAGAAATTCAGAATTCACAAGAATCCAAACGGCGTTCAGTTCCAGTATTACTATTAGTATCGTGACTGCTACTACTACTATCATCACTTGGATGTAACTTTCCTTCGCATAAACGGTTCTGGTGCTGAATCTTCTTATGGTAAAAAAAAATCTTTTTGTTCTTTTTGTATTTATCTAAAGGCATTTATCTACCTATCTTCCTATCTATCTTTTCTATCAGCATGTCTTTCTATCCGTTTATCTGCCTGTCTATCTGTCTTCTTAGTTATCATACCAACTACTAGTTAGCTTCACTATGGCATACTATGCCGGTTCTATCCTATTCTCATCGGATAGTTGTTGGTTGTTTTTTTTTCCTTTGCCAATTTTCGTCTGTCTGTCTATCTAGCCTATCTGGGTATCTTATAGTATTTAACCTACCACAATCATTATTATTTCTCCAGTTTCTTAAGACAAATCCATAATCCCAACCCATCATACACACTTACCCCATGCCATACTACTATTATAGCAAAACACGGTATAGCGGCTCCCCATATATAAATAAGACCGGAGTACATTTATCTTTGCGAGTCTCTTTGCCGTCAATGATACGTTTGGATTTCTCTGGCTGGGATTTAATTTGTTCATCGCAAATAATTGAAATATTATTTTTAATTTATAATTTAATTTATTTGTTACTTAATTAATTTAATCATTTTTGCTGGATACAATTTTTTTTTGAAAAAAAAAATTTGAATTGAACTGAAAGTTGAAAGTTTTAATTATTTTTTTGCTGTGAAATCTTTTACACCCTCAGCTGAAGGGATAATTGGTGGAATTTCACAAAAAATCTGAGCGAATTCAAGCTCACAAGTGGACTAATTTGTATGATTTTTTTAAATTTTTTTCTCAACGACAAAAAATAATTTTGTGCAAAAAAACACCAACGGACTAAAATCTTTTGCATCTAAAGTGGAATAAAATTAAAAATATACAGTGAAATTGTTTAATACTTTTGTGAATTCTAACAATTTGAATTGAAATACATTTTTTGTGATTGCATTTAAAGGGTGAGTTGTGCATTGAAGAACAAATATTTAATTTACATTAAATTAATGATACTTTTCTAAATTAGTGATAAAAAAAGCCAGTTTTGAAAAAAAAAAATCCCATAATTTCTTTCTTCCTGAAATAGCAAAGTGTTAAAATCTCACATATGTCTCATTTATTGATTTAATTTTTGAATGCCGGCGTTTCCCTTGTCACGTTGAACCAGCATAAAGGATAATTTAATCAGAAAATTTCAATGTGAAAACGAATTTCCCACAGCATCTATAGTTTTGGGGGAATTTGGGGGAAAAATCGTCCTTAAAATAGATTATTTTTTCATGTTTGAAAAAAACTGAAATTAAAATTCATTTACGCTAAAGTTTAAAAGTTTTTTTTTTCATACATACAAGTATTTCAAAAAAAATATCCCGACGAGACCAAAAAAGGGAAAAACTTGTGAAACTAGAGAAAAAAGGATACATGCGCAAAATTCTGCAGTTTCTCCAGTCTGATGAGAGTTTTTCATCTCCTGATATTTTGATGCTTTTCTGCAATCACGATGTTAGTTCTCCATTTCCCCGAATTTCCACCCATCGAAGACAGTTATATCCAACCCCTGTTGCAGTCTACAAGCAGCAGGCGGTACCGTGTATCTCTTCCCCCTTTTTTTTATTCTTATTTTTGCCAATTTCCACAGCAGGGTATAGCAAGGTCTTCTTGGCCGACATCCAACCCTCTTCATGTCTATCTGATTTTCATATTTTCCTACATTATCGACACCAGCAACCACTTTAACTTGATTTTCTCGGTTACTCCATTAATTGGCCATATATATGTATATCTGGTTAATATGCTGAGATTAGCATTTTCCCTTGGCTTTTGATTTTCTTCCTTTTTAAGGTCAATGGTGTTAATATTGACCTAAAAAAGACTTAATCTAGTTTTTTTTGTAATTTTCCACTTTTCAAATAAATTGAAGAACCATACAATTGCTAAAAGGATCTATTGATTAAATTTTAATTGAAAGTGCAATCAATTTATTTTTTTATTTTTTGTAGCCTCTTTGATGAAGTTGAAGATTTTTGTATGAAAATTTCTATGGTTTTTTAACATTTGTTTTTTTTTTCGGTCAGCATAAATTCTTTGAAATAATTCCAATTAAATAAATTAATTTATAAGATCTTTTTTTTTAGAATATTTAAAACAATTTTCTTTTGATTTTTATATTTTTTTATTTCCCAAAATGGTTTTTAATTTTTATATTTTTTATTTTCTCAAAATTGTTAAATCTATCAATTTATTCAAAAAATATTAAAACCCAGTATTTTTATTTTTAAATTGGGAAAAAACGGAGGGTAAATTCCTCTTTTTTTTCTCAAATCTAATTTGATTCTTACCAGCTATTATAACTTTTGTACCCTTAAACCAATTCCGATAGGTTTGTGACATTCGCTTTGATATTAGAGAAGTAGAATTATCATGTAGAAAATTTTCCTCTTTCCTCTTGTTTGAAACCCCCTCTCCTGATAAGTTTTAAACACTTGTATTGTATTCATAATGGAGACCGACTCCAGAACGGGGACAGAAAGAAACTTTCTGATGGGTACAAAATCCGTTTCAGGCAAAATTTCGAAGATGTCTGTCGGTCTGTCCGTTTTGCGTATCTTAAATAACTCGAGAACGCTTTGAGCTAGTGACTTGAAATTATTTGTACGTAAGTTTTACGAAAATCGCAGTTTTCTATTAACTTTTGGCTAAGGTCAAGCTATAAAATTAACTTTCGACTAACGTCAAGCTATAAAATTAACTTTTGGCTAACGTCAAGCTATAAAGTGTAAAAAAATACACTTAAAAAAATAGTTTTTTCAAAATTTTTAAAGAGCGCGAAAAATTTAGGTAATTTTTGCTTGGGACCGTGCAGCTCTGGATTTCAACATTTGCGCCGCATTCTGTTTAAAAAATTTCGCCGCAGCAAATTCCTCATTTTTTCTTCCTTGATTTTCGATTAAATCAAGTTTTATTTTCTGTTAAAGCCATCCACCCCATCCTCCCGCCTGCCCCCTCGCCCGCCCCCTCGCCCATCATATTTTCACGGGCTGACAAAAAACAATATGGTCACACAAGCCACAAGCCAACTTTATATTAATTTCTTTGCTAGCTTTCGCTGGCCGAGGATTGGACATAAAACCCAAAGTGTTTCAACTATCTGAACACACTGTCAAAAAAAAATTTGAATTACACTTGTTTTACTGCAAATTTAAAAAAAAACACACACACACTAAACCATCTGAAAGTTTTGCCATAAAAAAATACCTATCTATAAAACTTCAATACACGTCAATAAAAAAAAGGATCTCATAAATATGCAAAAATCTTAGTTTAGCATTAATTAGAATTGTCTCACAAGCTATGTATATAAAAATGAATTATAACCAACATTAATGTTAATAACATACTTACCACATAACATTATTAAATATTATGTTCAATTAATGTCTAAATATATATCATAAATCTAACGGTAACTTCTACCACCTTCTTCATCTTCGTCTTCTTTTGGTCTTTGGTTAAAAAAGCTGATCTAGTGAAAGGTCACATCCATCGTGTATATCAAAAAGTCTTAAATCCTCCGCATAAGGCCATTATCTGGCCTTTCACCTTCTCTACCTTCCCGCCAAGTCATCGACGTCCAACCCACCGTGGTCGCGGATAGTTGTCTTATGGTCTTCATCATCAACTCGCCGTCGTCGTGTGGCGTCTTGTCCGCCACACCACAAGCACAGTACACCAGCGATTTTATGCCATTCTATGCCATTTCTTTCTTTTTTTTTTACCTTTTGAGCTGTGGATTCTTTGAGCGGACAAGAATCTGATATTGACCTTTATATGTCCACCAGTTCAACATGCATATCTCGATAAACGTTCAAAATACACATTCGACAGTCGTGAAATTTTTAGCATAGATATATATTGGGACGGATATATATATATATACAGTGGTACTATATGATGCGGGAATGGTTAGATGTAGATATCACACCATATTCTATCTGTATATAAATCTACTTTTGTGGTTATATCAACTTGTCGTCTGTTTCTTGGTCTTCTACGTTTGATTCTGTGCCTTTTTTTTGTAAGAAATTTTGTGTATGCTCTGATCTTCTTTTTGCCAAATTCCACTTTCTTACTTCTTTTACTTTACTACGTTGTGTCGATAAGAAGTTTAGTTTTTGAGCTGTTTTTTTTATGGTTTCGCATTTCCTGTATAGGCAGTTTCTTGACTGTTCTGTATTTTCTGGGCTTTTTTTATGACTCTCGAAAGCAAAGAGGTCGATGATTCTCAAATTATGTTTTAACTTGATTGACCGCTCGCTCTGTAGTAGTATATAAAATTTCGGCGCTCAGTTTTTTCTATTTGATCGTTTTTGTAGAACAAGATATTGCACCTTGCGAATTAATTTGGGTTGCTGGTCATTCCTTTGATATCTCGATTGGCCAAGTTTTATTTTAATCTCTTCAAAGAAAATATAAAGTTATATATAGAAAAGATATTTCGTTTTTTTTTCTCTTTTTTTTTTGTTTGTGCTGTTTTGATTGAAGAAATTTATCTTGGGACGTTTTGAACTCATTTATGGGAATTTGAATACCATCAAAAACCTGAAATATATATTTTAATCAAAATTCGGGCATACCTTTCAAATTATCATTATGTTTGGCAGTAAAAATTAATATCATTCATTTGTTGTATGATTATAAATGATTCTTAAAGATTATATTTGTCTTAAATCCCGTTAAAATGTAATAAAACTTAACCATTCGGTTGTGAAAATTACATAATTTTGATTAGTTCTGCGACATACCGAAATTTTAAGGTAATTAGTTAAATGTAAGTAATTATCATTGGTTTTTATGACCGAATTTTCAATTTATAAGTTTAAAATCAGCAATAATTTTCGTACAAAACATCAAAATGACTTTTTAGTTAAATGCATACTCGTAAAAATTTCGCAGATGCCAAAAATACAAGTTTTTGATTGTAAAAACTATAAAACTCTGGTTATGATAGCATAAATGTTTATTTCAAAGGTTTATTGAGCGCTAAACACTTTTTTAACCGACGCTGTTAAAAATTTGTACAGACCTTTTGGCGCTTTCAGCATATCCATATGGACTTAACGATTTTATTTAAAAAAATAGGAACAGCCACAATTTCTAAAAGGCGAAAAGAGTTTTAATAAGAATTCTATTTGGAAACACACCTTCAATATTTTTTTTAACACGTTCCAGTTTATTTTGGAGATTCTCGGCTTCAGGAATATTGTCGTGGCGTCCCCACAAATACGAAATTCACAAAAAAATCTACTGGCCTCTGTGACCCGATTTTTTTCAAATTCATGGTGGCAGTCAACGTGTTAATTTTCGCTTTGGGCTGTGTAGCAATTGATTAAAATCATTGCGCCGCACTCTGTTGAAAAAAATTTCGCCTGCGGTGTTTTTTCTCAGATCCAATTTCTTGATTTTTGTCCTGGTCAAAATTTGAACAAAAAATGTTATTTCGTTGTTGTTTCAGCCATTCTTTCTCAAGCCTCTCCCCTCCACACCTTTCATCTTGTACCAGGATTGACGAAAAATAAATTTAGTCACCAATATATACAGAAGTTTCTATAATGTGCCCATTGTCATCACAGTTGAATAAAGTCCCAACTACGATCGACATAGGAGCGCATATGTAGCTGCATATGTCATTTCCAGAATAAGAAAGTCAATGTTATTACCCACAATAGACCTTTCAAACCTTCGTTAAACTTTCGTTAAGCATGAATAATTCGATACAAATGGAACTGGCATATGTAAATAGTGAACATAACCTAAAATTTTAGTGTTAATTTAAGAATATTGTGGCCATATTAATTTCCACTTGAGGTAAAATGAAGATTAGCTTTTATGTGGACAGTTATGTATGTCAACATTCGTTGGGAATTTGACATTTACATATGCGCTCCTATGTCGATCGTAGTTGGGCCTTAAGCCCGAAGATTTTTTTATGGTGACCTCACACTCTTGGCGAATGCAGGCGAATAATTTTTTTTCTGTCCGAAATTTAGTCTGCATTACAAACGAGTTTCACTTTCGTACCGCTTAAATTTCGTGCCAAATAAAAATTTAACAAACAAATTCCTTTTTCTAAAAAGAATCTAGACTTTTTTTTATCGAGAATGTGTTGAGTACAGAATTTATTCCGTGGATTTTCATTAGGCAAAAAACTTGAGCTAAATAAAACTGCCTCATTTACACCCAAATCTAGTAATTTATTAAGGTGTTAAAAGAAATCCAATTTGTTGGCGTAAAAAGACGATTGACCAAAAAAAATCGTGTGAAATTCTTTAATATTCTTCAAAATTGTTGTAAACGACTTCCTGTTGGTTGTGGTATGATTTATACAAATCTGCACAAAAGACCAATTAAAAACATACAAAATTAAATATAAAATCTTAAAGACAATCCAACGTGTACGCGATTTTGGCAAAAAACAACATTTTTATTTTGCCAAAAAAAATACGAAAAAAAACCCAAAATACAGTAATGTGACTCAACGTGTGATTCATTGCACATAAAATTGCACCTCATTAAATAATAAATCAAAGCGTTCACCTTCAAAACGTATTTTGAGAGGTCGATGATTCTCAAATTATGTTTTAACTTGATTGACCGCTCGCTCTGTAGTAGTATATAAAATTTCGGCGCTCAGTTTTTTCTATTTGATCGTTTTTGTAGAACAAGATATTGCACCTTGCGAATTAATTTGGGTTGCTGGTCATTCCTTTGATATCTCGATTGGCCAAGTTTTATTTTAATTAAAATTAAATATAAAATCTTAAAGACAATCCAACGTGTACGCGATTTTGGCAAAAAACAACATTTTTATTTTGCCAAAAAAAATACGAAAAAAAACCCAAAATACAGTAATGTGACTCAACGTGTGATTCATTGCACATAAAATTGCACCTCATTAAATAATAAATCAAAGCGTTCACCTTCAAAACGTATTTTATCCAAAAACTGGTTTGAAAATTTCCCGCGACATCGTAAAGAATTCCAAAATTTGGATCGAAGATTTTTTACACATTGATTTCAGATTATGTTGCGTGTAGACGCAACGTCGGTATTTCGTCAATGTGAAAGTATAGTTACGTCGCATTAAAATAGATTTACTACAATATTATTGATCTGTTTTTTTCTTTGATTTCTCATATTTACAAAAATAATACGAAAAAACATATAAATCTACAGAAAAACAAAATCAGTCACCAAAAAGTTATGCAACTAAAATAAAAATATGAAAAAGTAAAAATACTCAATGAACAAAAATTCACGTTTAGTTATAGAAACGTAAAGTTTCCGGATTTAATGTCGCAAAAAGCCTTAGAATTGAATAATTATGCCAAATTTAAAAATAAACTTTATCTAATTAGAAAGACATTTTGATTAACCATAAATTATGCAAAATAGACGATTGAATAAAGATCGAAGAACATTTTGATGCGTCTTCAATTTATTATCTTGTTAACGGCTGTGGTTAATTCTTTAATAAGTGGTTTGACGTTTTTGACTATAATATGATTTATAACTTTGGTAATTATTGATAAAATTTCGTAAGAAAAAAAATTCTCTCATCTAAAAATATTTAAGATTTATGCACTTTTTGAAGAATCTTTGATAAGTCATGAAAAAAACTCCATGAAATAATCACCGAATTTAAGTAAAATAAATGCCAAATCTATTCATCTTTATTTTATGAAAATGCGATAAAAGAAATTACCATGAAAAATAAGAAATTTTTTAAATACCGTGCATACAAATTGATTTCAACGATTCCAAACAATTTAAATAACAATTCATCGAATTTTTAAAAATATCCTCATTCTGGTTTAAGATTCTTTGACCATTATAAACGCCTTTTATTGATATTAAGAACGTAGAAGAAAAAAATGTTGTTAGTATTATTATTGATAAAGTCAATGTCTTTGCGGTTTATTAATAATTTTCACAATAAAAAGAAGTAAAATTCAGCTGTCCGTATTAATAGTAATTTCCATATACGAGTAATACTTGTTTTAAAATTTATGTCTATTGTTCCACGAGCAAATTTGTACGATTCAAATGTGTTAAAAAAGAAGTCTTACTTACTTGTTGTTTTTTTTTTTTGAACATTTTGCATAAAAACTTTATGACTTGAGCATAAAGCAATTCAGACAATAAAAACGTAAGAAGATAAAGTGAAAAGAAAGTCCCCAAAATGAGCTTAGTAGGAAAGTAATAAATTCTGCCAAATGTTTAGCATTTGCCCAGGCACCAATTTAAGATCTATTGAAAATATAAAGAGACAGAATTATAGACATCCATTGATTCTTAAATTGAGCAATTCACACTTTTTATCGTGAGATATGTTAGAAATAAAGGTCAGGGTTTTCTAAAAGAGAAAATTTTCGTGTCAGCAACCATAAAAAATAAATGATTGACCGATAACTTTGTCTGGATAAGATTTTGACCATAAAAATTGTGTGGCGCGTGTATAATAAATGTAAGTCATTTTTCACATTATCCATAATTATATTTACACTAGTTTGTCTTTTGATCGATCACTCCGGCGGCATTTCTCTGGGGCAGCACTTTTAAACACACAAAATATCTCTTCTTAAAAACTTTCAATTTATTTTGAAATTTAAAAAAATCATAAAAATCGCCTGCGGCGCATTTCTATCAATTTTATAATGCGCTTTTGAGAAAAATGAATACAACCAATTTTAAAGGATATAAAATTTTCTATATTTTCTGCTTTAACGGCTCTCAAGATATAAAAAATTCATCTCTAACGGCTCTCAAGATATTTGAAAAAAATCAGTTTTTCAAAAATCTTTCGAAAACTATGCACGTTTGTGAAAAAACTCATATAACCAAGTTTTTAGGAAATAAAATTTTCCACATTTCTTGCTTTAACGGTTTATACGTATCTCTAACGGTTCTCAGAAAATTTCAAAAAAATCAAGTTTTTTGAAAATCTTTCGGTTTTTTGAAAATTTTTCGAAAACTATGCGCTATTATGAAAAAACGTGTATAACCAAATTCAAAGAAAATAAAATTTCCTTGATTTTTTCCTTTGAAGGTTTTTATGTATCTTTAACAGTTCTCGAGATATTTTTATATTTTTTACATATTTTTCCCGAAACTCAATATTGCAGAGGAAAGTTTTGTGTTGATCACAACTAATATTTTTTATATATATACTTTTTGTGTTTAACCATTGGTATGAAACCGTTGTTTTGTCATTGCTTTTTTATGAAGGTCAATAAAAATAAATAAAATGTTATACCTTAACAATTTAAACTAATAAGATTCTCAAAGCAACATAAAAAAACTTGAAAAAGTTCTTCTTAAAATGCAGATCCCATTTTTTTGGTGAACTGTGTATTGAATATGATTCTACATAACTTGTCTGTTGTACAAAATAACCATTAGACTACTCCTTTCCCCTCCCTCATAAAAATTGAATACTTTTTTTCTATTTTCTCGAAAACGGTGCGTAGTATCGAAAAATTTATAAAGACGAAATGTGTTTAGAATAGGATTTTAAATAACTCAACTATACATCAAAATCCAATCGGACCACGCTTCCCCCCTCTCCCATACAAATGTATTTTTTTCATAAAAATTTGGTCTGCTTTCATCAGAGTATTTGATGATTGTCCCCTTGGCAATCATAGCTTCTCTTATGTTTAAACATAGGTTTTGTTAAACATGAGTTTAAACTGACAGTTTGCTTGGTTTTTGTCAGTTGAAACTCATATTTAACAAAACCTGTGTTTAAAAACGACTATGAATAAGATTTATATCGAATGTAAATCAAGTTCATATAAAATCCGGGTGAAACATTTTTAAAACAGAATTTCATGCGCTTCGAATTTCCCAAAGCCTTCGTACGATGACCATCTTTTCTTAAAATTCTATTCAAAGTTTTCCCAAATCATTTCATTATCAAGAAACATTGAAACATTGTTTGCTCATACATATTATGATACCAATTGATCATAGGAAGAGCGAATGATGTTTCAGTGTCATACGTATTTTCCATCCAATGAATGAATATAAGAATTTTATTTTCCCGTAATTGACCTGCCCACACATTTTCCTATATATATATTCTTGAATCAATATCATACTAAAATAACAAGAAAACCCATCATGGAAATAAAAACTCTACTCTCTGCGTATGTAAAATACCTGAATTGCAAATTACTAATCGCCAGTGATTACGTATTTATGTTAAATGCTATACACTATCGACCTATATCTTAAGCATTCACCTCTGTCATTTCCCTCTTTTTGATAAACTCCACTAATGACGACGATATCATTCAGACAGCGAAAAAATCCACTTAAAGATCAACTAAAACAACGAGAACACTATCATAATACTCGTCACCCTCATCTCAAGAATGAATTGATTTAGTTTTTATAACTTTTTGTATAATGCGTCATGAATGTTAAAATCACAGCCCACTCTACATATCTGTGAGTACGAATATAACAACTTTATCACATTTGTAACGATATACCTTATAGTATTGTATAATATTGGAATTGATCATATCCAATGAGTTCAACCAACGAAAAAACTGATCTTGTACCCGCATTTGGATAATGCCGGACAATCCCACCCAATACACTTGCAGCAATTTTTAAATCAGTCAGTGATCCACCAACTTAAGCTCGGGTTGAGCAAGTGATAAAGATGGAAAAGAAACAATTTTCAAGATCGAATTCTGGAATACCCTGAATGATGTAGTCGTTAAAGTATCGACGAAACAAGAATTTAGATATCGATCAAAACACGAGTTAATTTATAAGATATTCCTAGAAATCTTTAAGACCTTCTAGGTCGATGATTGGTTTTCGAGGAATTTTTGTTATTTCCCAAATTTTCAAATGTTTTGTGGTATTTAGTTGTGCCATCTAAATTGATTATTGCAACGTCAGTCGAAAACTTTGATAAAATTTCGCATTTCCAAGAAAGCCTTTCGTATTTGCGTTCCGCCTGCCACGTCTAAAGTCTAATCAACACAGTCAACCGAAATCTCACTAACACGGTGGATCGACATTGACCGTCAATGTAATCTATCTTTCCACCGTTCATTGAACATTTTCGCAGACCACCGGCTGCGGTCGATGACCAATGTTTTAATGTGTTTTTCATTGTTTTTTTTTCAAATTTTAATGCCGTGAGGATGCTGGGACAGCCGTCAACGTATTTGTGGTTGACAGTCAACGTTAACGCTTTTTTTGGTTGATTGTGTAGATCTGGCCGAACGGGTCCTCTTTTACTATACGCTGAACCAAACTTTCAAAATTTTTAACACGTTGACTGCCACTATGGAATTGACGAAATCGTGTTCCAGAGGCCAGTAGACTTACTTTTATGAATTGCCTAGAAATTATTTTATTTTTACAAATTTCCGAGATACACCGCAATATACCGCTTGTGGTTCCACATTGAACTCACAAAATTCAAGTTTTCCCAGGTTGTCTATTTTTTTCCAAAAGTTTTTTTTGCATGCAGTTTACACTAAAGTGTCGTACACGGCCGGAAGAACCCATTTTAATATGAGACCACGTCCGTCTCACATGACAGTCAACGTGTTAAAAAAGTCTTTTTCACTGTATGAAGCACTTTAAACGATTTTCTGTCCCTTTAAACCCTCTCCAGCTATCTTTTCAGCCAGAGAATGATTTTTTACATGTTTAATTTAAAAAAATCATTTATATAGGAGGGGGGAAGGAGGTGTCCAACTGGATTGTGATGTACAGAAAAAAAAATCATATTCTAAACACATTTCATCTTTATAAATTTTTCGATACGAGGCACGGTTTTCGAGAAAACAGGAAAAAACTATTCAATTTGTATGGGAAGGGGAGGAAGAAGTGATTCGATTACATTTTTATGTATGACTGAGTTATGTAAAATCCTATTCTAAACACATTTTACCTTTATTAATTTTTCAATATAACTCACAGTTTTCGAGAAAATTCCAAAAAACTGTTTTCATCCTAACCATTTACAAGAAACGTATCTATACAAAATTTGAAGTCTCCAGCTCAATCCTTCCGAAAGTTATGGTGTTCACGGGCAGACAAACAGACGGACAGACAGACCGACAGGCAGACAGACAGAGATACGGACAGACATGCGGAAATCAAAATCTTTTGTCATCCCTAACACCCTAGTGTACTTCATTTTTGTTTCCGACGATTGGTTCGATGCGTTACAAAGAGTATACTAAATCTAATATA
The DNA here is from genome assembly GCA_964034945.1 of Chrysopilus asiliformis. Taxonomy (NCBI): domain Eukaryota; kingdom Metazoa; phylum Arthropoda; class Insecta; order Diptera; family Rhagionidae; genus Chrysopilus; species Chrysopilus asiliformis. Next base: position 108,765,439 of record OZ035960.1, read on the forward strand.
CTCCTATAAAATATATCATATAGAGTGAAAAAAAGGCGAAAAAATTGTCCTATTAATTTCATCTCAAAGGGTATAAAAGCGCATCAAACGAAACTAATAGTAAATTACCAGCAAAATGACTCTATCTATATATAAACAATTGCCCTATAAACAAAAAATGACGATATGTCCGTAATGAACAAAGATTCTCCTTAAGGTGAATTCAACCAAGTGATATTTAAATTATGTCCGCAATATAATAATGACATTTACACATATGGTAAACCGCCTGTCTGCCGAAAAAAAACCCCGCATATAAATCGTATTTCAGTCTATAATCTTAATTTGGTTTAACTTATTTCCAGTAAAATTTTTTTTTATTGAATTTTCACCTTTTATGTAAAGATGATTATTACGTTGTTGCTGGTTTTTTCTGCTCATTTTTTTCTCTCCTTTACTGATTGATCAAATCAACGGCAGACGGGTCATGTTCGCCCAAAAATTTACATCACAATAAAAAAAGATCATAAGTTCTTCAGCAGATTTTTTCTTGGGACTTTAATGGCCGTTATTTGGACCTCAAAAGAAAATAAGTTCCAAGGTCGTTCCAGACTTTATGCCAATGGTGGGTACAATGAACTGAATTGAACCACTCATTCCGGTGTCTTTCTTTATTCTCGTAAAAATATTTTGAATCATAGGTAATTTATTTATTCAACTAAGAATAATTCTTTTGTAGAATAAAGGGTTACGTGTGGTTCTGAATTGTTATGTAACCTCAAGAATGTTTCTATTTTGAATATTGCTTTTTTTTCAAATACTTTGTATTTTAAGCAGGATTAAGTCCGGTTCATATTTTATTCAATCAATGAATCTTTTAAAGACTTTTTCAGTATATTTTGAAGTATTTCTGGTTTCTAGGTTTTTTTAATGGAGATTAGGGTGACTATACATTCCGGATTAGCGGAAACTAAAATTTCGTAAAAAAGAGATCTCGATTTTTGTCCAACACTTTTTATACTCTATCTATATGATATTAGATTTAGTATACCGTTTTTAACGCATCGAACCAATCGTCGGACACAAAAATGAACTACACCATGGTGTTTGAGATGACAAAAGATTTTGATTTCCGCATGTTCGTCCGTCTGTCTGTCCGTCTTCTTGTCGGTCTGTCTGTCTGTCTGTTCATTGTCCGTCTGTCTGTTTGTCTTTCTCTCTGTCTGTCTGTCTGTCTGTCCGTCTGGCTGTCTGTCTGTCTGTCCGTCTGTTCATCTGTCTGTCTGTCTGTCTGTCTGTCTGTCTGTGTGTCTGTCTGTCTGTCTGTCTGGCTGTCCGTCCATCCGTCCGTCTGTCTGTCCGTCTGTCTGTCCGTCTGCTTATGAACACCATAACGTTGGAAAGGATTTAATTTAGCTAGAGACTTAGAAGTTTTTATGGTGACGTTTCTAGTAAATACTAACACTAAGTTCTTAAACGGGCCATATCGGACCGTTCCGTCCCCCCTCCCTCATACAAACGAAGCAGTTTTGTACAATTTTCTCGAAAACGGTGTATCGTATTGAAAAATTTATAAAGGAAAAATGTGTTTAGAATATGATTTTACATAACTTTTGTATACATCAACATCCAATTGGACCATTGCTTCCCCCTTCCCCTATACAAATTGAATACTTCTTTACTATTTTCTCGAAAACGGTGCATAGTATCGAGAAATTTATAAAGACGAAATGTGTTTAAAATATAATTTTACATAACCATTCCATACATCAAAATCCAATTGGACCAGTCCTTCCGCATCTCCGAATGTCCCAAAGAACATGCTAGGAAAGTATGTTTACGCATTTATAGGAATTTCAAAAAAAAAGTTATGTTGCAACTTTTATTTATGAGTAAGAACAAATATTTTCTCTTGTGAGTAATTCGAGCGTTTGCACAAATCGAGCATTGCGTTAATCCAGATTCGATTGTATTGTGCAAATTATATTTTATTTCTTCGCTCTCAATTTATTTCCTTAAATGAGTTTCACAAAAAAAAAACTATTTTTTTCTTATCAACTAACAGACATCTAAATATTCTTAAGCTTTTTTTCGCCAATTATGTGTTTTGTAATACAAAAAATCTAAAAAAAAAATTAACGCCACAAAAATTCTGAAAATAAGAAAAGAAACACCAAAAAACCACATAATAGTTAATTTTAGCTTATAGTATATTTATTATAAATTTCCAGTTAATATTATTGAAACATTTATTTGATAAAAGGCAAAAGAAAAACTTAATAGCAAGCCGAAAGTGTTTTTAATATAATAGCACTAAATATTCACAATAGATTTGGTCACCATCATATTAACATCTTATATTATATTCTTGTTTCTATTTATTGCTGTTCTTTTTTTTCTATTTAATTTAACGGAGCGAATTGCGGACAATAGACCGTCAGAATTTTATTTATTTCTTGTTCTTTAGTTCTTATCGTTGTGAAAACTTTTTCAAGTAATTTGTTTTTCCCGCATAAAATTAACGAAAATTTTGTAAAAATTAGCATAAAAAATTCCGTCTTATTAAAATCGCCCGTACGTAGTAAAAATTATATTATTAAATTTTTATTCATAGTAGGTAATGATAATAATTTAAAAATAGGAAAAAAATGGATATCAGAATTTCTTAATTGATCAACAGAATCGTACCCGAAAAAAAATTCAGGTAGAATGCGATAGAGTTGGTGGTCACAGGTAAATATAATCAGGCAATCTCTGTATCATAGATGACTGCAAAAATTATTGAGCCTCGAAGAAATTTCTATTTAATAATAATCAAAATGTTGGAAAAAAAAATCATTTTGTACGGATGTGAAAAAGAAGATGATGTCATATTTAAAAAATTTTCGTTACTTATAAAATATCTTAGGGACTTACGTCATACTAATTCTTCTGTTTTCAACTATTTTGATTGAATTGAAATTTTAATCGTGATTTTTTTTTATAATTCTCTGACTTTTTTTTTATTATCAGTCAATTGTATTATTAAGACTTACCATCGGCGAAAACGGCTGCTGTGTTTAAAGATTCACCTTTTTTTACAATTGAATAAAAAGAAGCTATAAAGAAACTATCGTACGAAAAAAAAAATATATAAGAAGAGGAAAAATCTTTATCAATGTAGTAATAATAGTAACATGACTGCATTAAAAGCAAAGACTTTGCAAATTTATTTAACATTTTCCGGATTATCCGGAAATAATGAGCTTTCAATTTCATATAAGTAATTTCCATGGACACTGACTGATTTTCAGATTCTCGATATTTAAATTAAATTCCATGTTTAATTTGCTTTATGATAAAAACGTGTGTAAAATTTGTTGTACTGTACACGCGCTCGAAATGAAATAATGTTAATTACTGAAAGCTTTGCTGTGAGCTGGTTTTACTAAAGAGTTGCTCCGAATGCAGATACGAATGGTTTCAGGTATGCTTCCAGTAAGTCGTATTTGATATCTAACTTCAAGAAATTTTTGGAAAGACAATTATTTCAGCGATTTTTAGGAAGGTGGGAAAACTTGAAAACGTTGGGTTTCGGTAAAAATGTGAATCCTGCAATCAGTAAATGTAAAACACATAAAAAGGTAGTTTTTTGAGATTTTTTGTTATAGTCTATACACATAATAACACTATAAGAGGGGTAACTTTTTTATTTCTCAGAAATTTTAATGTACATCGATCTATTTGATCGTACTAAAGCAGATATTACATTTTTAAAATTTATGTTTATCTGTCTGGTATTTTTGTTCCGGCATCTTGTATGTTTGTTCCGGCATCTCGTAAAAATTGCCTGACCTATTTCGACGAAGCTTTGCACAAGAGGAGAGCTATTTGCAGAACAGAGAATAGGATACTTTTCATTTACCTTCCCCCTCTCTTTCAATAGCCCCTCTCCTTCGATACCCTTTCCCCAGATATCCCTTGAACCAGTGAAGAGATCCGAATGCGGTTTTCTTCATTAGAACCCTTAAGGAAAATTTGCGCTCACCAATATCTACCCCCTCCCCTCTCCTTGAACCTCCCAGCCTGCTATCTCCTGCTATCTCCTGCTAATCTGAAAGGATTCGGATCCGGTTTACACCATTAAAGAGACCAGCCCTCATGAAAATTTTCGCCCACTACGATTAACCCTACCATTTGAAAAGTCAAATCTGAGACCGAAAACCGAGTAACAACGCAGGGCGAGAGGTTGCTCCAAGGGCGCATCCTCTATTATTGTCTACTAGGGGCTGCGCCCCGAACCGCTTCGCGGTTCATCCCCCACCCACAGGTCGGCCTTCGGTCTCCCTGTCCACGTCGGCCTTCGGCCTCCCCCCCCCAAAACTCGGCCTTCGGCCTCGGATCATACGCGGCCTACGGCCGCGCGTCTAATATCTTTATCAATACTTAGATATTAATAGATCAAAAATTTTTTGATGATACCGCAGAAGGAAATGAAGCTTTTAAAAAGTGCTAAACTGGACTGTCGGATGACATATTGATGGTAACCGACAAAAACAACGCATTGACAACATAAACTCTAAAACGAAACGAAAACATTTTTTGCGAATATCTCAAAAACGGTGCACCTTATCAAAAAAGTTCAAGAACAAAAGTTATTTGAGATATGATTCTACATAAAACTCCCATACATCAAAATCCGATTGGAGTACATTTTCGTTAATTACTCGACCCCAGCGCCACCTATCGGGTTTAAATTTTATCAACATTTTAATCTTTATTTAAGTGTTATATGTTGTGAATTTGCACAAAATCGGTCCATAAATACGAAATTTCGAAATTCGAACTCGACCCCAGCGCCACCTACCGGGGTCTTTTGCAAACAAAAACCGATCGGAGCACCACATGAACATATGGTGTGAATATGAGGTGGATAGCTTCAGTGGTTCAGCCGTGATGATCAGACGAACATACGCACCAACGATTTTATATATTAAGATATAAATATATAAAAACGTTTGTCACGACTGATTGATTGACATATCATCGCATAGTTTGAACCGCTGAAGCTAGAAATCTGAAATTTTCACAATATTTTCCATCCCTCACGTAGACGCTCAAAAAGGCGGGGTTTTTTGAAATTCCACTCCTAAGAAGTATACTGCGGGTAGGTAGGGGGTTGGGGTGTTAAAACATTGATTTTTGTCATGAAACCTATCCGTCAGTAGGCTAAAAAATGTCATTCGGGGGTTTTTGGGGTTACTGATCACGAAAGAAATTCTCTTTTATAATTTGAATTAGTTTTTTTTTGGATTTGGTCGTTTTTTCTGAATTGTCTTTTTGGCTTTTTTATGAGTTCCTGATATTATAATTGCAAGAAAAGTCGAAAAGTCAATTGAGGAAGAATAATTAAACTTGGAAAATTAATTTGAAATGCAATTATAAGATGTCTCTTAAATGTTAAAGCTTAAAATTGCTTTTACCTTCCCCTAAAAATCCCCTCTTCTACTATCTCTTGTACCGTTCCACAAATTTGGATCAAATTTTTACTATGATAAAATAGTCTCATTATATAGTTGTTAAACCACCCGCTACCTCTTATCCCCTCTCCTACCAATTTTTAAATCAGTTGATAAATTTGAATGCAACCTATATTGTTGATTAAAGTATTTGTTAAACAGACCTTCGCGTTATGAAATTTGTCGCCAGCTTTTTCGTCCCCTTCATCCCCTTTGCTAATATTTTGTAAACCACAGAATAAATTTTGGATCGATTTTCGTCATTCAACACAATCTTTGAGAATTTGACAAAATTAAAATCTTCAGTGTGTTCTGGAAATTTACTAAATAAAAGATAAAGAAGCTTTAAATCTCTTTAAACCGGGATAATGGACATCTTTCCGCATTTAAACAAAACACCTGATATTTTCAATAAAATGAAAGCTATTGCATGTCATCTGTAAATTGATGCTCCGAACTAATTCTACAATAAAAACCATGTCATAAATTACGGATTAATTGAGCCAATAACGTTTCTGTCAGTTGGAATAACTGGTAATTTCCATCTTAGGGAAAACTGCATCAAGAAAAATTTAAAAATTCATAAATATTTAATTTTCTGATTTTGTATTTTATGTATTAAACATGTTCCTGTTAACATAACTGATGTAATCTGTTTGAATTTTAAAACCTGTTGATTATAAAACAAATCTGACTAGTTTAAAAATAATTTCATATAAATCAAACAAAAATTTATGCTTAAACAACAATTCTAATTTCTGTTTTCAGGTTGATTTTCCACCATTTTTGGAAAAACTCTAAATTCACAAACAAAAACGAAGAAGAAAAAAAATCAATTAGAACCAAAAGTTAGGCTGTTTGGTCCACTACGGTGTCATTAACTTTCGACTGTGTCATGTTCATTTTTGCTGTTCTAAACAAAAATTGAGGTAAGTAAACTACATAAGTAGTAAATCGAGCAATAAAATTTAAATTTTATGATTTACGAGTATGTTGGCTACTCGTAAGGATAATTAAAATTCTTTCTTTTTACAAAGAATGTTTACTTCAAAATTTTCTCCAAAATAATTGGATATCTTCATTAAAGTAATTATAAACAGATAAAATAACAACTGACTCATCAAAATATTTAAAACACGGGGGTCATTCGAAGGCCATTTGTAAACAACGTAATGATTAATTTATATTCTTCTCAAGAAGAATGACCTTTATTGATTGAGTCATTTAAGAAAACTTTCTCTACATCTATTTGCGGTTATTTGACATATGTAAATATATTTGAAAAAACTATTAATATTCCCTAATAAATCATTGTGATCAAAGTTTGCTCGTGAGAACTTGGGAAAGATAACCTTATCTGAATCACGTTTGATTTGAGGTCAGCATATGAAAAGACCTACAGACACCAATTCCATTTGAGGAAAACTCACCTGTCGTCATTATAGTGGAAATTCTATAAATTAAATTCAAATGTTGCTCATTTTCTTTTCACTTTGGTATTAAATATTTGGAATTATTAAGAAGATCAATCGAAACAAATTATCCGATAGTCAGGTGCAAAATTATAAATTATACCTCAATTCAAACATTCAAAGTTGGAAATTCAAACATTCAAAGTTGGATTTTGTTTTGTAAAATTACACATGGTATGTGAAATTCACTTATAAAATGTATAATCGCAAAAATAATGTGAAAATTACAAATTATTTTCTGTAATTTTTTGTAATTTTAGAACAGAAATTAATTTTCATGATGTGAAAATAAATTTTTCTTGTAAAATTACAGTACTTTTGTATGAAATTCAGTGTTTCATTGTAATTTTACAATTCTGATACTACTAAAATTGACGAACTGCACTCAGAAAAATGGAGTAGAAGTCATTGACTTGTGTACGACATAATTGGCTTCCTGCAGGAAAATTTCACCAGCGTTAGGAAAAGTAAAAATGTGTCAACCTGTGGCGGGAGAAATTCGAAAATTAAACCTGCAGCAGGTAAAGTGGGGCGTAAGGAGCTGCACGGGTTGACCTGAGATAGGTATTACGAGGATGAAATGTCATGTAATGGATAAATAACTCCGTCTGCCTGCTACAGCCCAGAGTTGACTTGTCAAAAAGTTGACTTGGATCAGGTTTATTATTTTTCTGAGTGTAGAAGGGATCCAAAGTTCCAGCAATCATATTCAACATGGAGAGCTTGACCGATCGGGAGCAGAAATTTTTTGTAAATTCGGCATCTTCAAATTGAGGTCTTACAACCACTTTTTCATCTTCGGCTTTTAAAAGAAAGAAAGGATTTCAGTAACGGATCATAAAATCAGGACAAGATCTTCACTTTTAATTGAGAATTAATAAAAAACATCTTAGTTCATACAAAAAGTTTGAAAGGGGCCGCCCATGAAATACGCCACACATTTAGTGCGGAGAGGGGGGAGGGCAGAAGATCTTCGGTAGTATGGCATCGGTAATAACTGAGGCGATGAGAGCAAAAGTGGACCAAGCCACATAATCGAGTTTTTGAAGCTTTTCCTTTTTATACTATTATTGACTGTAAATTTTTGGAAAAAACATTCTGTGGACTTTATTACTCAATGTTTAAATGTTCTTTTGTGCATCCAAACAATTTTATCTAAAAACTCACTCGCAATAGTGATTCAAACACAAAAAAAAAACTCACGATTTCGACATGTGGGTTAGTCCACTCTTGCTCTGATAGCCTCAACTATCTTCTGTGTACCACGGAATTTATCCCCTTTTGTAGAACTGTTCGATCAAAAAGGGAAAAGGGGTTTTATTATTTTTATTAAATTTGGAATTGTCAATAAAATTTGGCACGCTAATTTTTGACCATTTCGAGCCACACTTTCCCCTAAGTGCATGACGTATTTTCTGGACATCCACTTACAATTAGTTAATTTTATTATTCAACAATTAAACTATTTGTAAGCAAAAAAAAATGCATTCTTCGGTAGTTTGGCATCGACCCAAGTTTTCGTCAAAGTAATATCAAAGATTAGGTAAATAAAGATAAGAATCCTAGAACAGTTCTGTGAAAAAATCTGTGGTTTCTTATCTTAAGTTATCTAACCTTTTGTAATACCGAAAACGGGTTTAAGGGTTAATTTAATTATCCAATTAATTTTCCAATTAATTTTAATTTTTTCTAGTTTCATTTTTTTAAAATCCAATTAAGCTAAATTTGCAAAAAAACAGCGCCAAAATTTACAGGATTTTTTTTATCAGAAATCTTATAGACAACTTTTCTAACTAATCGTAGGCAATATAATGAATTTTCTTTTTACTATTTCATTAATTTTTTTTTTTTTTGCTTTTTCTTTACAGATTTCAAAAATGGACAGAAGTTCTCGGAGCTATTGGCAGCTCTGGCTGATGATATTTATCATACCATTATGTGTTCAATATTGTAGGACCGGTAAGTTATCTAATAATTCATAACATTTTAGACAATCTCGTAATTAATGAGTGTAACTCATTTGAGTTAAAATTAATGACCACATAGAATTATAAATTTGAATTTTTTCTTATTATAGACCATAAGTATAGGTATATAATTAATACATATTACAAATATGTAAGCATCATATATTCGATTGATTCCATTAAATCGAAATGATTTGAATAAATCTATTATGATTTTTGTAGCTTAATGTTTTGTGGTTGTAAGCAAAAAGCCATTAACAATTATCTTCAGTTTGCTTGCTTTGCTTTGCCAATTTTTGTATCTGTTTTGTAGTTTTTATGTTTGATTTTTCAAGTTCCCATCAGAAGATTCTAACCGATATGATTTTCGCAAACAATAAATTTTCTATCTTCAGTAGTCCTTATGAGAGATACCGTATATGTTGTCTGTATGTAGTATATCTGTAAGATTTGATCAATTACAGCAAGAAGCCATTTGACTGGTTCTTTTTTTTCAATAAGAGCTTCTGCATTGTAATTTGCTCAAAACCATAAGGTCAATTATAGTTTATTGAACCCATAGATTATAGAAAATTCCATTGTTGATTCTTTATATATTATTGGGCGATTATCAGCTAATGTGCTATCTTGTTTTTTTTTCTCAATAAAACAAAAAAAAAGATATTTACAAGATCGAAAGATATTTTTCTGGAATCGAATAAAAAAAATCAAGTTTTTCAATAGAAAAACAAACTTTAGCTCTCATTTAGAAGATTCTTTTATATGTTTAAACTACAGTTCATTGAATTCAGAAGCACAGCTTGTAACTTTTTCAAAACTTGTATTCGAAATGTGCATTTTTTTTTTGTTCAATGAGCGAAACTCTGAGATTTCTGTGAAGTTTTTGTTTGAATGAAGATATTTAAATCTCAGAGATACCAATAAAAACCCACGCCTTAAAAATATGAAAACCCGTAAAACCCACGCTTTAAAATTGGCATATTTTAAAAATATATACCGTATGTGGACAATAATTCACAGGGTTTTCGTGAAAACAAAAAATCTCCATTTGTCTGAACAAGAAGGTGATGAGAGAATTAGTCCAACTTTTTCATTTTTTCAAAAAGAACTGGACCACACCTGTAGATCTTTAACAAATTTTTAATCCTCATTTTTAATTTTTGGTATAAAAAATTGGTTTACTATTTGAATATTTAGAGCAGACCAATATAAAAAACGCAATAAAAAAGAACTTTTGAAGGTTAACCCTCACGGTAACAGTTACCTGGAGAAATATTTCAATATTCATTTTTTTGCAATTCGGCGAGTTTTTATTCAATTTCGGAGACCAAATTTTCAATATATTTAAAAAAAACAACATAAACAGTTCATACAATATTTTACAACATTTTTTGTAAACTTTGCTCTTTTTTGTGTAAGTGAAAGATATATTTTGTTCACATTTGCAAGCAAAAAACAACCACCCAACGCAAGAAGAGCAAAATTCCTTTTTTAACCAACCGCGGTTTTGAAAATACAAAAAACTCACCACAACAAAATTTTGCTCCCCCAAAACCTATTTTGGTGGTCAGATGGCAATACATGGTCCAAAATTTCAGCTCAATCGCTCGAGTAGGTTTTGAGTTAGGGCTTATTGCAGTGAAAGCGATCAGTACTGGATCTTTTAACTGTCAAAATTTCGATTATAACGAAAAATGTTCTGTTCTGTCTTCCAGAGATTCAAACCAGGTTTTAAAGCGAACCAAAAACCACCAAACTATTGATCAAAACTAAAATCAGAGCCACATTTTTGAAATTTTAGAAACCAAAACCAGAACCTATTTTTTGAAAGTTTAGAAAACAAACCCAGACATCCAATTCTAGCTTGCATACCCGTCGTTGCCGGGTTAAGTTTTTGCAATTTTTTTTTTATGGTCTATGTTGGAGCTAAACTTCAGGCCAATCGGCTCGGTAGTTTCCCCGCGAAAGGGTTACATAGAGGAAGAGCTAATTTTCGAGATCACTTTACCCCTCCCCTTGCTCCCCTCACCTCTCGGGCTACTTTTTAATGGGTCTATGTTGTGGCTGCACCTCCAACGAACATCTATGCCAAATTTCAGGCCAATCGGTTCACTAGTTTCCCCGCGAAAGACGAACATAGCGCAAAACCTAAGTTTCGAAATCACTTTACCCCCTCCCCTTACTCCCCCCCCCCACCCATCGCGTTACTTTTCCGTATGCCTATGTTGGAACCAGAACTACCACAGACACTCATGCCAAATTTCAAGTCAATCGGTTCAGCCGTTTTTGTGTGAAAGAGGAACAGACAGGCATACAGACACCAACTCATTTTTATATATTAGTATGATATGATAAGGTTTAAAAATTGTGAAAATGAAGAAAAAACGATATTTTTTCTGGTTTGAATATCGCATTGAAGAAAAAATATTTGAAAATTGTGAAAATGAAAAAAACCATATATCTGTGGGACAGAGAAAGTGCTATTGACATAAAAACTACGTGAAACGTCGGGCAAAGAAATTTGTATCGTATTTCCTTTGGCTTACAATTGAATTAAAAAGTTATACCAAAAATATTTTCGAGCGCTGCTGAAGTGGCGCTAAATCATAAAAAAAAACCCTTTAGCGTTAATTATCGTAAAACCTATTTTTCTGTTATTGTTTTTACAGGATACTAGACGCGCTGAGAAAGATATTTAATTTTTGAACGCGCTTGTTTGCTCAAAAATTAAAATCAAATTTTAGTCTTAAAACTTAAATGCACGAATTTTGACAGTTTTTTAAAATTTTCTCGACACCTATGCGCTTTTTGGAAAAAATTATTATTACAAAATTTAAAGGATATACAATTTTCTACATTTTTTACTTTAACAGTTTTTACGTATCTTGAACGGTTATCGAGATATTTGAAAAAAATATTATTTTTGACATATTTTTTTCCGAAACTAAATATTGCAGAGGAAAGTTTTGTGCTGATCAGAACTGATATTTTTTTTTATAATTCTAAGTAATCACGCGATTGTTTTCTCTACCACATGACCTTCCTTTGTTACGTTGATATACAAGTGAATGTTCATAAAAAAGGGATAAATAACACGAGTACAAAATTGGGGTTTCAAATTCTTCTTCAAAACCGCCAAATCGATTTGGCACCCTTGTTCTAGAACTTCGTGGAAGAGCGATACAGGTAGCACCAGTCAGGGTCAAAGCCAGATAATTCTAAAAATACGATAACAATTAAAAAAAGGAATGTTTGTTTTTTATCTATTGTTCGCCTATAGAACATGACGTACAAAAATCATCGTATTTTCAGATGAAATCTGGCTGTATCCGGAAATAATAGAAGCGCCAGCATCATCATCATAACCACCATCATCCGAGTTTCCAGTAGCAGCTGCCATTGCCACGTCAAGGCCACTTCGAGTACATTTTTATACAAACGTTTTTTTTTCCTTACAAAATTGCAAAACATTCTTACAGTGTTCTTTATCAGTTTGATTTGGCAAATCAAGCAAAAACAAGGGAGAAACACACATAGACCTTAGTCATATATTGGCAGAAGATTCACGAACAGGTACAGGTACCGGAGAGACAAGAACAGCTTGATTACCGCATCAGCGAATTAAATAAGCCTGTATGATTCAGCTAGAAAGAACTTTATGCTTACTATCTACTATGTTGGGCTTGAGGTTCTGCTGTCCGCGGCATTGTGTACCTGTTTCTCGATTGTGGGATTTTCAGGTATCTTTATTCTCATTCATCGGGAATATTCATGGAACTGGTAAAGGATATGAAAGTGCGGCAAGTGGACAAGGTCGGTGTACGGATCGGGTCCACTTTTATGATTCATTAACGTTGAATTTCGAAGTACGACGACAAAAAAAAATTGTTTTCTCCAAGAATTGGTAGGGATTTCACGTTGAAGATCATTCAGAAAAGTCCAAGTTGGACACAGAATTTTTTAAAAAAAAACAAGCCACAAGACACAAATCAACCAAGAAGCGTCATCGCGTCCACGATCTTCTTGAAGCCTCTGACACAGATCATTGTCTTCACAAAAATCGCACAGCGTTCACGTTTGCTAAAACACATTAACTCGTATATATACTTCGCATATACGTGAATTATAAAAAAAAAATCGTACAAGAGTCTCTTCGGTCGTCAGCAATTTGTGGAATGAGTACCACAGCATAGCGTGGCATAAAAAAGCATAAAAAAGCGATTTACCGTTTTGGAATGATTAAGTCTCAAAAACCTCAACAAATATTTGATGATGAGTCTTGTGTTGTTGTTGTAGCTGTTGCTGTTGCTATTGCTGTTAGTCAGGTACCTACCTAATAGTTGTAATACCAGCGGCACTAGGTAGCCACTGATGGAATTACATTGTAGGTGAGAAGAGGGCCATTTACCTAAATCAAAAATTTTTGCATGCCCATTGGTTTGGTAGTAAAAGTCAGAATCATCTCTAACTTGGTATCTTCACATAGAATGAAGAAGCGATCAAAAAATGAATAAAAAGACAGACTAGCATGTCTCAAGTAAAGAAGAATTATAGCAGTTAACATGGCTGTTAACCACATGCAAAATTTCAAAGTCAAGAGAGAATAGAGGGTCCCCCAATCGTCCTATGTCCAATCTAGAATCTGCACTATAAGAAAATTTCACATTAAATTAATTAATCGTAATGCAAATTTCTTATGATTTACCTGAGAACTTTTTTTCCGTTTATCCAGTGTTATTTTAGAATGCTATTTTGTCCACATTTTCGAGAAAAAAGCAATTTTTTTACTCGTGTATAATTAATTTCTCACACGAATAAAAGTCCGAAATTTTAACATTTAAAACCTGTACATTCAAATTTGCAAAATATCTTCTTTTTAGTGCATGTTACGAGAAAAGATGGCAGGATATTTTTACTTTCCTCTGTTATAGAGGGGAAGTATTGTATTCATGACGTAGACCGACTCGAGAATGGGGGCAAGATCGAAAATTTCTGATCAGTACGAAATCCGTTACAGGTAAAATTATGAGGATCTCCGTGCACCTGTCTGTCGGTCTGTCCGTGCATCTGTCTGTCGGTCTGTCCGTCTGCCGGTCTGTCGGTCTGCCGGTCTGTCAGTGTGTCAGTCTGTCGGTCTGTCGTTCTGTCGGTCTGTCGGTCTGTCGGTCTGCCGGTCTGTCAGTCTGTCGGTCTGTCGTTCTGTCGGTCTGTCGGTCTGTCGGTCTGTCGGTCTGTCGGTCCGTCGGTCTGTCGGTCTGTCGGTCTGTCGGTCTGTCATTCTGTCGATCTGTCGGTCTGTCGGTCTGTCGGTCTGTCGGTCTGTCGGTCTGTCGGTCTGTCGGTCTGTCGGTCTATCGGTCTGTCGGCCTGTCGGTCTGTCGGTCTGTCGGTCTGTCGGTCTGTTAGTCTGTCGGTCTGTCAGTCTGTCAGCCTGTCAGCCTGTCGGTTTGTCAGTCTGTCGGTCTGTAGGTCTTAAAGGATACAAAATTTAAACGATATAAAATTTTCTGCATTTTTTGCTTTAACGGTTCTTATGTATCTCTAACGGTTCTCAACATATTTAAGAAAAAAATAAGTATTTTGGGTTTCTTGGAAACTATGCTCTTTTATAAAAAAATTGCTTGCAACCAAATTTTAAAAAAATAAAATTTTCTACATATTTTGCTTCAACGGCTTTTATGTTTCTCTAACGGTTCTCAACATACTTCAAAATAATTAAGTTTTGAGGAAAAAAAACATATACCCAAGCACTTCCTTAACCACTTTGTGTTTAGCGTCATGATATCTACGTCCAGCCACGTGACAAACCATCATAAGAATTACACCTTCATAAGAATTTCATCTCATACCAACATATATTTTTTTTTCGTTGAGAATTTTCCCATAAAAACGTTTAATTAAATGACGTCAGAAGTTTTACAAAATCAAAAAAAAAACTTTTATTTGTAAAAAAATGTACTAAAAAGGAAAAAAAATATTCGGGCCTTATCTCCCAGAAATAAAAGCAAGAAAAAAAATTAAGCTTTTCTCAGGATAAAGTTCTGACGTTTGTTTGGTGAGCATAAACGTCAAAATTATGACTGTTAACACGTTGACTGCCACCATGGAAGCGAATAAATGGGTTCCCAAAAGCCAATAGACTTTTTTATGAATGGCCTTGAAATGTTTTTAGTTTTATAAATTTCCGAAATATACCGCAATATACAACTTCTGGTTCCACATTGGACTCAAAAAATTCATAGGCCAAGCACAAAACAAAAGGTTTCCCAGGCCGTCTATTATTTTTTCCATAAATTTCATACAGTTCTGTGCATCTATTGGCTTACCACGGAACTTACACTAATGAAAACTGCCATGTGAGACTGACGAAATCTCACATTAAAATGGACTCCTCATGTGGAGACACATGTGGTCTCACACGTCCTGAGGAGCCCATTTTAATCTGAGACCTTGTCAGTCTCACACGGCAGTCAACGTGTTAAGAATTCAGATATGTCAAAATTTCGTGGATTCGCACACAGCCTATCACAGATTTCAAAACTGTACGCCTGTTTAAAAAGTTAAACATCTTAATTTGATACCAAAATTAGTGTTTGAAAAATTGAAAGAAAAAAAAATAATCCAACTAGACATTAACAGTCTCTATGGTATATAATTGTCTATGGCGTAACTTATTAGCTAACAATTAACATTTTAGAGTGTACAAGTACAAACGTGTAGCTACGTTTAAGTTTTGACCAAAGTTAATGGTAGAAGATGGCAAAGGTATACGAAAAGATAAGTAGAAACGATACCGCGATCCCATAGGTGCCAAAAAAGTGTAATGCGTTTTTCGCTTCAAAAGGTAAACGACATTTTGGGTATTTTTTTTCTGGCTCTTCACTTACCTTGGCATTGGCATTGGCCATTAGTGGATTTTTCCCATCCGCCACAGTTCTCTAGCTCTGACTGATATTCGTATACCGATATATAAAATTGTGTACTTGTCCATATATTCGTTTCGTACTAAACATAGTTACATAAATATATATTTAAAGAAGAATGATACAAGAATTTCACATAGAAAAAAAAATCAGATGTTATAGAAGCATGGCTATGGCTATCCGTTCATTTACTATATTTTCTTGATTATCATCAAAATATCTTCTGATTCGTCTTCTTCTTCTTCTTCTTCTTCTTCTTGTTCATCTGCTGTTAGTTGGATTTTCTTCAATTTTACCACCTTCTGGTATTTTCCTCATAGGATTTCAACTAAAACTCCTGCACTACTACTTTGCTATTTTAATTTTTATCGGTTCGGTTCGGTCCGCAACATATCTAAATGATGTAGCAGCGAAGAAATGATTGCTGCGATGTTCTTTTTTTTATTATTATTTTGCTTAACTTTTTGCTATGCTTTCAAACTAGTGGCCCAAAAAAATTCTATACTAATACACATGGAACGCATAAATTCAATCCAATCACATAGTATAGTTACTACTTTTTCCTAACTAAACTCAACCTCAGCAAAAATGGTATTTTTTTTTCTTCTATTTTATTAAGTTGCTATAAGAAGTTAGAGGTGGATTTGGATTCTACATCTATAGATCGTTTTTTTTTTCCAACAACATTCATTTTTTTTCTGGGACGTTCATCGGTTAAGTTGCTTCTATATTTACCTCTGTGCACATTTATGCGCAATCAATGTTTGCATGTACTTAGAAGAAGTATAGAGTTGGATCTTCGCACAAATCGAAACATTTCTCAAAACCTGCTTTATAAACAACATAACAAACGATCATTGAACTGTATGATGTAGCTTTTACAGTTGTTGCTTGGATTTGTTGGTTACTTGTATATTTACGGAGAAGTTTTGCACGATGGTCATTTTGCCTTTTTCCTCATCATTCTTATTACTTGCAGCATACCCGGAGAGAACAAAAAAAAAACACCAACCTCTTCGTCCATAATACACAGTGATACGTATGTTATCCTATATAAGCATAACCACGCATACGTATAAAAGTGTTCTAAAAGTAGATAGATATAGATAATAAGAAAAAGCATTCCACTTACTTGACTTAGGTCGATTCCTATACATTATCCATTCCATTGGGATAATAAGTATTTTTTGTACTAAATAAAAATCCGTTTTTCACTCTCCAAGGGATAATAAAAATCATTATTATCATTTAAAAAAAAATAATAATAATTAAAACTAGACTTTATTACCTTCTTCCAGACAGGTAAAAAATTAATTTGCATTGAAATAATTTGAATTTTTTCCTCTAGTACCTACCCTACATCGTAAAATAAATAATTTTTAATTTAACTGCCGCAGGATATTTTTTACGATTTTCGTTGGTACTTGCATGAAAGAAATTTATTGAACATTCTTTATTACTTGAATTTTTCCAAAGAAAAAAAAGTATATAAAAAAAGCTTCCTTTAAAAGTCTTTAAAAGTAAATGAATTCAACTTACCTTCAAATTTTATACCTTCTATAATTTATATGCAATTCGAAATATTATGTGCAAAAAATACGAAAAAAAATTATAGTACCTTGATTGGTATCAAAGATTCCAAGTACTAACTTTCAAGGAAAAAATGTCTATACTTCCCCTTGTTCTTCCATATGGCAGAACGCATATCCCAAAGTACGACTTGCCCTCCTTAATTAAGATTTTTCTTCTCTGTTACCGCCCACTATTACAGTTTTACATGGCAGTCTTACATGATTTCCGAGGCATTAATAAACTCTCACATTTGCAAGGTTTTATTTCAACCCGCTAAAATTTCACATTAATATTCCTCTATAAAATATTTTCTCTCAGGCAACATTTCGCGCGTTCGACTGCTTTCTTGAGCCTCCTTCTGAACTAAAAATAATTTTAAAAAATATCAGTTCTGATCAACACAAAACTTTCCTCTGCAATATTTAGTTTTTTGTTTAACAGTTTTACCTTTAACGGTTCTCGAGAATTTTTTTCCAATTTTTTTCAACAGTTTTTACGTAACAGTTTTTAACAGTTTTTACGTATCTTTAACAGTTCTCGAGAATTTTTTTCAAATTTCTCGAGAACCGTTAAAGATACGTAAAAATCGTTAAAGGAAAAAATGTAGCAAATTTTATTTCCTGTAAATTTTGTCATATTCAATTTTTCTAAAAAGCTCATAGATTTCGAGAAAATTTTTAAAAACGATATTTTTTCAAAAAAAATGTGTATGAGAGGTACCCGTTATAGCTTGCAAGCAAACAAACAGGGATGCAAAAAAAAACTAGCCCAATAAAAGCTTTTAAAAAATCAGCCTTCATTCGTCATTTCAATTGCTTTTGCACAGAATACTCGTATTTTTTAAAAATAAAGTTTTAATTAGACTACTTAAGTTCAAGAAATAGGACTTAACACGTTGACTGCCACCATGGGAGCGAATAAATCGGGTCCCAGCGGCCAGTAGACATTTTTTTTAAAGAATGGCCGTGAAATTTTTTTATTTTTTTAAATTTTCGAGATATACCGCAATATACCGCTTCTGGTTCCACATTGGACTCAAAAAATTCATAGGTCAAACACTAAAAAAAAGTTTTCTCAGGCCGTCGACTGTTTTTTTTTTCATAAGTTTTATACAGTTCTGTGAATCCAATGCTTTTCCACGCAGATTATACTAAAGTCAAGGCTGTCAGACCACATGTGTCTCACACAGGTGCCCATTTTAACATCCTTCTCACATGGCAGTCAACGTGTTAAATAATTTAAGTAGAACAAAAGTTCTTATGATTCGTTGGTTCAAACTGTTCTTCTTATCATCCACTCGAGCAAAAACGGAATTAAAATAAACTAAAAACGATTTTAATTGGAATAAAACTTCAAAATCTAAAAATGGATAAAATCCTTTTCAAACTGCACATACTTTATAAGAGCATAAACACATTGCAATGTATTCACCGACTCTTGAAAGCATAAACGAATTCGAAAAATCCATATTTTAATATATGTTTATGATTCAAGGCACGCTATTTTAACGTTTTTAAGATGTTCAAACGTTTAGAGCATTTTATAAATACGTCATTACGGCTAATTTCAAGTATACTATAAAAATGCATCTAAAAAACTTCTTTAACCAATCGATTGAAGTCTTAAGTTTGAATTTTATGGCGACAATCACGGCTATAAGCATGTCCGCAGAATGATGAGTGACGGCGATAAAAATGACAATGAGGCATGATATGCCCGTTCCTTTAGTTCATTTATAATGATTGGTTCATGTAAGAGCTCATAATTATTTAAATCATGCAAGAAAAAAAATTATGTTGTACGACGATAAATAGCCAGCAATTTCTGTCTTCTACCATAAATACTAGAAACTGAAGTAGAATAATTAAAATTTGAACTACATTGTGGGGAATTATGATAGAAGATAGCAAATATTTATTTGCTTTTTCATTTTTTTTGTATTCTCTTCTTTTTTGAGGCGCCTTGTAAGTTGTAAAATAACGTATGGATAAACGACACCGATATACGTCTAGATTTTTATCGTAAAGGAATTTTTCACCTCTATGCAAAGAAGATATTTCCACTTATTAATCATTGGAGTATTGCGTTGTCTGGGACAATTAAAGAGATGCATGTCCCCATCAGAAGTTCTATATTCGCACGAAACTCTCAAAGACAATGTTGTCGTATTAAGTTTTTATTTTTTTTACCGTATATAAGAATGTCGATGGTATTCGATCGTGTAATGGAGCTGAAAAGAATCCCTTTATAGTATTAATTAAAATTGCGACAATTTTTTTTTTTTTTTTTTTGAAAAATAGACACATTTTTTTAAATGATTCTCCCACAAACCCACTGGCGTAATTACTAATTTAACTTCCGCATGTCCGTCTGTCTGTCTATCTGTCCATCTGTCTGTGTACCTGT
Source organism: Chrysopilus asiliformis (assembly GCA_964034945.1). NCBI lineage: Eukaryota > Metazoa > Arthropoda > Insecta > Diptera > Rhagionidae > Chrysopilus > Chrysopilus asiliformis. Next base: position 108,785,256 of record OZ035960.1, read on the forward strand.
TCATCTGTCTACCCGTCCGTCAGTCTGTCTGTCCGTCCGTGGGCACCATAACGTTCGAAAGGATTGAGCTAGTGACTTGAAACTTTGTATAGTTGCATTTTTCGTAAATTGCAAGGGTTAGTTATTGGGCAGGCAAAATCGGACCATTCCTTCCCCCCTCCTCCGTAAAAGCGAAACAGATTTTAACAATTTTCTCGAAAAGGGTGAGTCGTATTGAAAAATTTATAAAAATAAAATCTGTTTAGAATAATTTTACATAACCGTTCCATACATCAAAATTCAATCGAATCAATCCTTCTCCCCTCTCCTACACAAAGGGATTTTTTTCATGACATTTTTTTCTTTCCTCAGAGAATTTAACGATTGACCCCTGAAATTCTAGCTTTTCTGATGTTTTCTTTTAACATTAAAAACTTAAAGAATTTCTTATAGATGTCTCACCATCCAAAAATACCAATTGCCATCAGTTTAAAGCATTCCTCGACTAAAAATAATACTTGCGCATAAATTACTGATGACTCACTTTTAATATTCTGAAGAAGAAAAAAAAACGATAATTAAACCAGTATTTTTCAAGTTATTGTCCTTTGATCATTATTCCAGATGACTGCTTATATTCTAAAAATGCCAGTAAATTACCAAGTGGTCACATCATCAAAGCAGATATAGGGAATGTGAGCAAACAAAAAAAAAAGCAGAAGAATATCAAACGATAAGAAGCCCTATATACGATTAAGAAAAAGATACGATCCAATCATATGCTAAATTATTAGCGGATACCTTAGCTAGATAGTTTTACACTATCAACATATTAATACAAATAACAGGTATACCCAGTAAGAAGTAGGTAAAAAATGTATAAAATTGCCGATGAGACCTATCAAGTTAAAAATAGCTTTTGTGCGGTTAGAATGATTCTAGTTAGATGTGCAATCAGATGAAGTTGATTGTAAATTCATCTTTAAGATATGCGATTTTTTTTTCGCCCGGTGATGCTGGTTTATATTATTTCGCAACGATATTTGTTTAACTGATATGTAATCTAAAAATTACGGCAATTACTAATGCGTAATAAATAAAGAAGAAAAGGGAGACCTGGTTTTCCCTAACGAATACATCTTAATCGTCTCGAAAAATCCGGTTTAACATAAAAGTAAAAATATTTCTTATTTGTTAGGGATGGAATGCACGATTAACTCACAGCACGAAATGCCGCTTATCGTTTCTAAATATAAACTTTTCCCTTCGGTTTTCTATACACACCTTTACATCAACTTAGAATTATGTATACGCAAGCATAAAATAGATACATTTTAAAAGTATTACTAAGTAACCAAGTAAAACGCTTGATGTTGATACATTTTACCTGCTTAATACTTACAAATATATATATATAAAAAAAAAGAAAACATTACAGAAATTTATGCTGGACATGGATGGCGTCAATGCTGATGGCTGGCGCTTGGAATTTTCTGTCAAATTACTAAATACTCTTATTTATTAGTGTTGTTAGTGTAAATTCCTAATTACACATTTACATTATTATAGAAATATTTCGTGACTATTCTTCAATTTCACTTTATTTTAAAATAAGGTTTCGCGGTTTTACGAGTAGAAGCATTTAAGTCTTTCGTTTTTCAACTTGGGCGCCTATGAGTCCATTTATAAAATTCTACAATAATTGATTGTTATAATTTTACGGTATAACAATTTTCCTGAAATAATATTTAGGAAATTTTTTATTGACTGACATTATGTCAATTCTATCGTAAAAAACATTTCTGCCATTGAACGAACTTAACGAAAACTAGCAGCGACCTCTAAAGTGGCGCGTTGAATGAATTTTAAAAACATAACAAAAGCTATAATTGCCAATCTGGCAATCATTGGAGACCCGTATGGTGATATTCGTATCAAAATTCGAACAGTTGTACCAAAATTCCACTTTGAAGTCAAACTTTCCAATAAGATTTTTTTAAATTTATTCCAATCGGATTTTGATGTATGGCAGTTTTATGTAGAATCATATCCTAAATAACTTTTGTTCTTGGACTTTTTTGATAAGATGCACCGTTTTTGAGATATTCGCAAAAAACGTTTTCATTCGTATGGGGGGTACCCCCCCTAATGGTCCATTTTCGCCCATTAACGAACTTAGCCTCGCATTTTAAGAAAAACGGATCTGCGCAAAATTTCAAGTCTCTAGCTCAATCCGTGCGCCCGCAATCCGCGCCACAGACAGACGGACAGACGGACAGACGGACAGACAGACGGACAGACAGACGGACAGACAGACGGACAGACGGACAGACGGACGGACATGCTAAATTCAACTTTTTTCATCATTCTAAACACACTGGTGTAATTCAGTTTTTTGTGCGATGACGAGATCTTGGCGTTACAAACGGTAAGGCAAAGTTAATATACCCTTTGGTTTCACCATACGGGTATAAACATAGCTTTATCCATCTACCGGTGAAATTATACCTTTCTTACATAATTAAATCTCCTATAATAAAAAATTTGATATTTATGTTGAATTTTTATATACAATTTTGTTTTGAAAGCTCGACAACTTATTGAAATAGAAAATTTAGCACAGGACAAGCTTAAGATTGATATTTTTGTCCATAAACCGAAACATTGTTCACGATCGAAGGCATTTTTTGGACTCAAAAGTAGTTCATGAACCGAAACGTACACAAACCGAGATTACACTGTACACTGTATAAACGTATACAAACCGAGATTACACTGTATAGAAGGAGCCTGAAAAAATTAGAGTTATTAATATGTTTGAGGCTACGACGATCGACTAACCCACACAGAAAAAAAAATAGTGCAAAATTAACTCCAAAACGGTCGCAATAGGGTCCACAAAGTTTCTATTTCTATCTATTTCCTCCATTTTACATTGGATAGAACAAAAGAATAACAAAATGAATCCACTAGGTGATTTTTTGAACTCAAATTTGAGGTTTAAATTCTTTTAATTTTTTAGTGCGTTTATTTTTTTTTAATATCCATAATTGTTTAAAATAAAAACGTCTTTAGATAAAATTATGATTTTATCACAGAGAAAAATATCAGTTGTGATCATCACAAAACTTTCCTCTGCAATGTTTAGTTTCGGAAAAAATATGCCAAAAATAATATTTTTTCAAATATCTTGAGAACCGTTAAAGATACGTAAAAACCGTTAAAGCAAAAAATGTAGAAAATTTCATATCCTTTAAATTTTGTAATAATCTTTTTTTCCAAAAAACGCATAGTTTTCGAGACATTTTCAAATAACTAAGTTTTTTTTCAAATATGTTGAGAACCGTTGGAGATACAAAAAAAACCGTTAAAGCAAAAAATGTAGAAAATTTTATATCCTTTAAATTTTGTTTTATTCATTTTTTCCGAAAAGCGCATAGATTTCAAGAAATTTAAAAAAGACCAAAGTTGATAGAAAACTCCGTTCTTGTAAAACTCATTTACAAAAAATTTCAAGTCGCTAGCTCAACGCGTTCTCGAGCTTTTTAAGATACGTAATACGTAGAAATACGTAATAAATATAACTACTTTACAATGGAAGACCGACTGACAGATGCACAGACATCCTCATAATTTTGCCTGAAACGGATTTCGTACTGATCAGAAATTTTGTATCTGCGCCCGCTCTCGAGTCGGTCTCCATCATAAATACAATACTTTCCCCCTATAGAAAAGGAAAGTAAAAATCATTGGTTGATTCAGTGATTAACTAATAATACATGATGAAATTAACTACGAGCGTGATTAAATCAACTATGCAGTTGATCAAATCAACTAACGACTGATTGTTGATTAAAAATTTTTAAGAATCATGGAAATTATTGATTTTAACACAAATGTAGTTGATTTTAATACGGATTCATGATTCATTGATCACGCACGTTTCAAATAGTGCGTAGTCATGCTTCAGACTTCCGTTGGCACGCCAATCTCCACGCCCAGGCGCATTGAGACCCAAGCTTCATTGTGTCGAGTAAAACCTTGAATCAGAAAAGGTTCACTGAGCAATTTTTTGCCCTTTTCTCTCCATGATTCAGTTTCATAGTGTCTTATTTTGAGTTGTATCCTTTCTTAACATACTGAAATTTTCAACCACAGAATTTTGAAAACACCAAAAAAAATCCTGAAACATCAATAAAATTTTTAAAATTTTTGTTGTTAAAAAAAGTTATGTCTGAAAATTTTACAAAAGCTAACAGAAAAAAAACTGGAATGACTAAGTATGGTAACATCGCGTGCCTCCAATTGAAAGTACTTGCAAAAAATTATTTTTAGAATTCCATCATCCCGGAAAAGATAGCAACGACTCTATACATTTTACTTTTATGTTTGTTTTTCATTTCTAAAACTTGTGACACCTAGAATTTGCACATAAACCGATATCAATCAGCTGATGTTTTCTTAGCATCTCGCCCGTTTTCTACCTTTCGTTCGGTTCTATTTTATGTACCTATACCTACTCTATCAATGAAAATGTCTCCTTTATTGTAAATAATATCAGTCACAAAACTGCAAAAAAAACGTGCTGAAAGTGTTTGAGATCAATTGGATTTTTTTCTGAGAGAAATAACACATGATGGGCTCGCCAGTTATAATATCAACAATGGGGGTCCTTAATTTTCAATTGGCTCTTTGCATATTTATTTTTATCAGATGGAAACACTTCTTTTTCGTTGTTGTTCTAACGTAATACGGCCATAGGTTTCGTGTTAATTCTTGAGAAGAAGATAAAATAGTTGTGCACGCTCAGGTTAGTAAAAGGTAGTTTAGCTGAGAAAAAAAAACAACAACTATCTTAAAGATAAAAAAACTAGATATATATATATATATATATATATATATATATAAATGTACATATATATAAATTGGAGAAAAAGAACATTTGCACATAGGTCGTTCAACTTATAGTTGAAAGCATTTTACGTTCGCTAATACACCTATGCTATGAGTAGTACTTGTTTAGATACAAGACATATTAGTGAAAAAATGCAAAAGTGTAAAAATAAAAAATCTTGCCCATCTATCTCCTTGGAGTTCATGTAAGATATACTCGTACATTACACTAGACAGTGATACTAATACAACTGACGCCACATGACCAAAAGGGGGGTAAACATTTTTGCTATTGATGAAGCTTGAATATGGCCTCAGCCTAGGTCTAGGTCTGGACTTCTTAGCCTCTGAATACTGTGGCTAGCTTTCCAGATAACTTTAACGACATATAGGTGTGTATCTATCTGGTCTTTTGACTTACTAACTTTAGCAAAGAACAGCTAGACTCATTCTTATACTCGTATACTCATTCGAAATGGTCGTCCGCATTGAGAAAATCTATCTTATTGTAAGTTACATTTGATGTTAGCTATGCTCGATTTTACAATTCTACATGTTTAATGGTTTTAGTAGGTACACAGAGAAAAATTTAATGTGAATTTAACTCCCAAAGGGTCTCCATCCTTTTGGATAACTCCATTTTCTATTTATTTGAATGAACAAAAAAGGATAAAAAAAATAAATCCATTAGGTGCTTTTTCAATCCCTTTTTCAGTTATTAAATAAATATCACTAAAAGTTGTCGGGTGTTCTTGCTCTTAGAGAAGAATTTAGTATTTTTTTGAAATTTTTACGTTCACAGCAAAGAATGCGAACAAATCCCGCTTTGGTGTTTAAATTCAGTGCATTTTTGTTTTCAAATTAACGACTTGGAGTTTATGAAAAGTTCAGTTGAAATTCAAAATAAATTCATTTGTTTAAAATGCCGGGAACCAAAACCCTACAAATGTTTGATCTTTTTATAGCATTTGTTATATGTTGGTGGTAGTTTGAAAAAAAAAACAATTTCTCGTTTTTGGCAACGCTGTTGATTTATAACTTTAATTTTTTTATCTTTTTAAAATCTCTCTCTCTCTCTCTCTCTCTCGGCACTACAACCTGCCGCAATATCTCTCGCCAGAGGTCCCGGTCACGTGCCGATATCCTCCAGTTTTGCCTCCAGATTTTTAAAGTCTTTATTAATTACTAGCTTGCAGATCCGTCGTTGCTGGGTTAAAGTTTTTTTGCAGAAGTGTTTTTTGCACCAAAAAACAAAAAAATAAATTGAAAACTGTTGATAAAAAAAATCGTTATGCCTTCAGGACTTCCATTCCGAATATTGAAATTACAACACCAGATTCATGATCAGCAACCCCGAAAATCCCCTAATACCAGTTTTGCGAAGGAAAATTAGAAAAGGGATATTTACATTATCCTTACAGGATCTTCCGTTTCGAATTTTGAAATTCTAACACCAGATTCGTGATCAGCGACCCGTTTTTCGGAGGAAAAATGGGAAAAAAGGATATAAAAAAGGATATCAGAGAACCTCTTGCAAACATGTATAACTCCAAACGGATTTTTTTTCTACAATTTTACCCAAAAAATTATATTTTCCCAATGCCTTGAAATTTTGTCCATCTTGGGTAAAATAAGAATATCTTCAGTCTTCAGATAAAAATGCTATTTTATCCAGTTTTTCGGTATTTTTCATTCAATTTTATTCTTTTGGATATATTAAAAATTTTATCCAGCTTTGTGGGGTTAAAAAGGTAAAAATAAGTGCATTTGGCTTTATCACAAAAAAAAAATTTTTCGGGTTAAGTCGAGTTCACATCTCCAAATTTTTCTGTGTGTACTCGTAACTTTTACAAAATCAAATATGTCTCTCGAAACTTGGATATGAAACTTCACATTGATCTTTAAGTTCGTCTTAAGTAAAAAAAAAACCTAACCTAACCTCTATCAATTGTGAAAAATCCTCACTACTTTTCCAATTTACAAATATCCAAAGACCTCCGATACACGGTTATCTGTCTGTCCGAGAACGATGCTCTTCTTACTATAATTTTAAATATACGATTATTCACATTGGATGGATAATATTTTTGTGCTACTGCGATTGATGATACGTTCTGTCCGTTTTGAATATTTCCCATCTATTTCGTTACGTTTTCTAGCCATTATGGTATAGATACAAGTGTTCATACTTGTCTTCATTGTCTTCTACGATATTTTTGACCATCTTCGGCATAACTTGTACCATTGTGTGTTCGTATTCTTAATGTAAGTCAAAGATTGCGACCAGTGATGATGATGGTGATGGGCTTCACTGTTATTGCTACCGTATTTTAATGTTAAAAAGGTCTTCTCATTTATTTATCTTTTATTTTTTTCTTTTTTCTTGATTAAATTCAAGATATGCGAAAAGAAATGCGATAATATTTTTTTAATTATCACAGCAGCAGTTTATCTGCAAAATTGTTGGCTTCTTTAGATGAAAAATAAAATTAGCTGCTTCTTTATTTTCTTACATTTCGTTAGAATGACGACGAATTTTCTGCATTTAGGATATAAATTTTGCCCTCTTCATTTTAATGGAATTAATGGAAGATGTTACGAAATTTACAAATGAAAAAAATCGTATTTTTTTATTATTTGATTTTTGTGAGTTTTGCTTAAAAATGTGTTTTTTTTTTATTTTATTTTAGCTCCCGTGCAAAATGGAGGATACGAAATGGATCAATATAGTGGTAAGTTCATTAACATTCCTTCTTAATTAAAAATATTAATTAGGATAATTGATCAGATATTGAGGAAAAAACCACTTGAGGTTGGCAAAAAAAAACAACAAAGGTGCATTAACTTCTTTGCCGGCGCTTATTTTCCTTCTATCTGCTTCCAAATTTATGACCCATCAAATTATGGTACGCTTGGCGTCTCATTAAAAAGTATTTTATTCTTGTTGGGATTCCCGACTGTTATTCTTTAAAACTGTGACTCTTTTGATTCGTATAGAAAGGTCCCAATATAATCAACAGTCTATCATTTAGATGTGGACGATTGATCAATACCGCGAATCTGTTTTGAAAATCAACTGAATCTGTTTTGAAAATCAGACGCGCACAGCAATGTTGAAAATCTTATTTGATGCTGAAGTAGAAAGTATAGCATTTATTCTGCCACGTCTATACTCTCGTAGAATGCAGGCGAATCAGTCTCAGTTGCCAACTTGAGCGCTTTTTCTAATTTGAATTATTTTTTTATTTTATTTATCCAGCTTAAAATTTCCTGAATGGATATATTTTACCGTTATCGAGGTATATCAAATTTTGTAAAATAAAAATTAATAATTTATATTAAATTATATTAGTTTATATTAGTTTATATTAAACTAATATTGTATTCGTCGGGTATAGTGTAAATTGTGCAGAAACGTAGATGTTTTATAAGAAAGTCATGTGCTGCTCACATCAGATTTTATTTTAGAACCGATCTCGCCGTAAAAATAAGCACTTGAAGTTAAATGCAAAATGTGTTTTTTTCTCTCTTCAATCATGATTAAAGGTGCTATTAGTGGAACCTTTTTTTAACAATTTTATATAATTTCAGATGGATGCTATTACAATTATAACCATTATAGTGAGGGTGATCAAATTTACACAAATGAGCCATGCTTAAATTGTACGTGTCACAATAAGATGCTAATGTGCTATCTGAGGGTTTGTCCATTCACAAAACCAATTGGAATGGATTGTGTTATTGAGAAGCGCGAAGATCAATGTTGCCCAATTATAACATGTCCAGAAGGTAAATTTTTCTTTCATAAATTTAATACTAACAGTCCCTCATTTCATTATTAACATCTAATTCATTCATCATCCCTTCATCTACTCAAAAAACAACACATATTCGTATTAACAGTTCCAGTTAAAGTAGATCACCAACAAGGAGCTATCGAAGGAGACGGTGGAGCCAGTTCCGATACAAGTTTAGGACCATTAAAACAATTTGGCTGCAATATCAATAATATTTTTTATCCAGAAGGAGCTCAAGTAATTTATTTTTTTTTCTCGCTGTTAAAAGAAGAATCACTTTTAATTGAGAATCTTTGATTCGATAGGTCCCGTCAAATCCAAACCGACCATGTGAACTGTGTTATTGTATTCGGAATTCAACATCCTGTATAATGCAAGAATGTACTTTACACGTTGACGGCTGCCAACCGATCTACAATCGGGGAGTCTGTTGTCCTGTTCGTTACAATTGCGGTAAGTTTCAAATATCTACTAGGCATTGGAGAAGTTATTAAAAATATTTCTATTTTTTAGAACATACATTCGACGACTCAATGGTATTGGAAGGATCGAATGTAACGACAGAAAGACCATCACCAGGATTTATGATAACAACAACAATGATTCCGGATGTTAGTGGAGAGTGCTACCATGACGGAAATGTCTACGCAGATGGTGCCTCAGTCCCCAGCAGTACGAAGTGTGAACATTGCTATTGTATGAGAGGTGATATCGTATGTGCAATTCAGCAATGCATGACCCACACAGGAGGAAAGTGTACGGTTACTCCTAGCGATGATCAATGCTGTCCGGAGAGCTATGACTGTGAAGATTTCACCGAAATCGCTGTGACGCAAACTCCAGATGGCTATTTCTCAACACCACAATTTACCACAGAACCTTCTGATGTTGGCGCTACTATGCCACCGCACCATATCGATGTACATAAAAATGTATCAGACGAGGATATGCAATTACAAGAACATATCTCAGACAAGGACGAAGCCACTAGGAAAGAGGAAGAATCCAGTACGACTGAAGGAGTACCTAAGAAACCAACTGCTACGGAAGTACCAGAAATTGAATCCACTCGGCCGACTGAAAGTGGAGTTACCAAGGCTCCAGATGACCAGGGATCTGATGTTGGTGTTACTACTGAACCAGCTCCAGTCGATGATGCCGGCAAAGATATACCATCAGTTATACCAGGCGAAGGCGATTGTTTAATCGATGGTGTAACTTACTCAAATAATAGCCCAGTTCCAGAAAATAGCGTATGCCAATCTGACTGTTATTGTGTGAATAGTATTGTAAAGTGTAATGTTGTCCATTGTACGGAAGATCAAATCGAGCAAGAAACAACAACAAAACAATATGGTGAACATGTAACACCAGCGTCGCCCGAAGGAATGAAAGATGAACATGCTGGAGTTCCAGATATCACTACCCAAAAACCAGTTGTATCAGATAATGAAATTGGCGATGAAGGTGAACCAGGCCTCAAACCGGTTGCTGATCAGACCACAGTTCGAAAGCCTGAGGAAGAACCGGTAACCGGAAAACCCGCAGAAAGGATTGGAGAAGAATGTGAGGGTGAAGATTGTGTGATCCTTCCTGCAGAAGAGGGCAAAAAAGAATGTGATGGAGAGGACTGCATTACTGCACCGTCTGTTTCAGAAAAACCGAAACCAGAAGCCAAACCAGAGTGTGAAGGAGAAGATTGCGCTACCGCACCTTCAGTTTCTGAACAACCGAAACCAGAAGCCAAGCCAGAGTGTGAAGGAGAAGATTGCGCTACTGCGCCTTCAGTTTCTGAAACACCGAAACCAGAAGCCAAACCAGAGTGTGAAGGAGAAGATTGTGCTACTGCAACTTCAGTTTCAGAAAAACCGAAACCAGAAGCCAAACCAGAGTGTGAAGGAGAAGATTGCGCTACTGCACCTTCAGTTTCTGAAACACCGAAACCAGAAGCCAAACCAGAGTGTGAAGGAGAAGATTGTGCTACCGCACCTTCAGTTTCAGAAAAACCGAAACCAGAAGCCAAACCAGAGTGCGAAGGAGAAGAATGCGCCACAGCACCTTCCATTCCAGAAGGACCTAAAGCAGATTGTGAGGGAGAAGATTGCGCTACTGCACCTTCAGTTTCTGAAACACCGAAACCAGAAGCCAAGCCAGAGTGTGAAGGAGAAGATTGCGCTACAGCACCTTCAGTTTCAGAAACACCAAAACCAGAAGCCAAGCCAGAGTGTGAAGGAGAAGATTGCGCTACCGCACCTTCAGTTTCAGAAAAACCGAAACCAGAAGCCAAGCCAGAGTGTGAAGGAGAAGATTGCGCTACAGCACCTTCAGTTTCAGAAAAGCCGAAACCAGAAGGCAAGCCAGAGTGTGAAGGAGAAGATTGCGCTACAGCACCTTCAATTTCAGGAACACCAAAACCAGAAGCCAAACCAGAGTGCGAAGGCGAAGATTGCGCCACTGCACCTTCCATTCCAGAAGGACCTAAAGAAGATTGTGAGGGAGAAGATTGCGCTACAGCACCTTCAGTTTCTGAAACACCGAAACCAGAAGCCAAACCAGAGTGCGAAGGAGAAGATTGTGCTACTGCACCTTCAGTTTCAGAAAAACCGAAACCAGAAGCCAAGCCAGAGTGTGAAGGAGAAGATTGCGCTACTGCACCTTCAGTTTCAGAAACACCGAAACCAGAAGGCAAGCCAGAGTGTGAAGGAGAAGATTGCGCTACAGCACCTTCAGTTTCTGAAACACCGAAACCAGAAGCCAAACCAGAGTGTGAAGGAGAAGATTGCGCTACTGCACCTTCAGTTTCAGAAAAGCCGAAACCAGAAGGCAAGCCAGAGTGTGAAGGAGAAGATTGCGCTACAGCACCTTCAGTTTCAGGAACACCGAAACCAGAAGCCAAACCAGAGTGCGAAGGCGAAGATTGCGCCACTGCACCTTCCATTCCAGAAGGACCTAAAGAAGATTGTGAGGGAGAAGATTGCGCTACAGCACCTTCAGTTTCTGAAACACCGAAACCAGAAGCCAAACCAGAGTGCGAAGGAGAAGATTGTGCTACTGCACCTTCAGTTTCAGAAAAACCGAAACCAGAAGCCAAGCCAGAGTGTGAAGGAGAAGATTGCGCTACTGCACCTTCAGTTTCAGAAACACCGAAACCAGAAGGCAAGCCAGAGTGTGAAGGAGAAGATTGCGCTACAGCACCTTCAGTTTCTGAAACACCGAAACCAGAAGCCAAACCAGAGTGTGAAGGAGAAGATTGCGCTACAGCACCTTCAATTTCAGGAACACCAAAACCAGAAGCCAAACCAGAGTGCGAAGGCGAAGATTGCGCCACTGCACCTTCCATTCCAGAAGGACCTAAAGCAGATTGTGAGGGAGAAGATTGCGCTACCGCACCTTCAGTTTCAGAAAAACCGAAACCAGCAGCCAAACCAGAATGTGAAGGAGAAGATTGCGCTACTGCACCTTCAGTTTCAGAAAAGCCGAAACCAGAAGGCAAGCCAGAGTGTGAAGGAGAAGATTGCGCTACAGCACCTTCAGTTTCAGGAACACCGAAACCAGAAGCCAAACCAGAGTGCGAAGGCGAAGATTGCGCCACTGCGCCTTCCATTCCAGAAGGACCTAAAGCAGATTGTGAGGGAGAAGATTGCGCTACCGCACCTTCAGTTTCAGAAACACCGAAACCAGAAGCCAAGCCAGAGTGTGAAGGAGAAGATTGCGCTACAGCACCTTCAGTTTCAGAAACACCAAAACCAGGAGCCAAACCAGAGTGTGAAGGAGAAGATTGCGCTACTGCACCTTCAGTACCAGAAAAGCCGAAACCAGAAGGCAAGCCAGAGTGTGAAGGAGAAGATTGCGCGACAGCACCTTCAGTTTCAGGAACACCGAAACCAGAAGCCAAACCAGACTGCGAAGGCGAAGATTGCGCCACTGCACCTTCCATTCCAGAAGGACCTAAAGCAGATTGTGCGGGAGAAGATTGCGCTACCGCACCTTCAGTTTCAGAAACACCGAAACCAGAAGCCAAACCAGAGTGTGAAGGAGAAGACTGCGCTACAGCACCTTCAGTTTCAGAAACACCAAAACCAGAAGCCAAACCAGAGTGCGAAGGAGAAGATTGCGCTACTGCACCTTCAGTTTCAGAAAAACCGAAACCAGAAGCCAAGCCAGAGTGTGAAGGAGAAGATTGCGCAACCGCACCTTCAGTATCAGAAAAACCGAAACCAGAAGCCAAACCAGAATGTGAAGGAGAAGATTGCGAAACTGCAACTTCCATTCCTAAAGAGCCTGGTTGTGTTGGAAACGAATGCCTTGCTACTCCCAGTCCTTCCGCGGAAGAGGGAAGTGCAACGCTCACTCCACTGGATCATAAAAAAGAAGAATGTACTGATGAAAAATGTGTTGCAGTTACTGTATCTCCTCTTGATAAACCGGCAGATAAAGGTTAGTTTAACGTACGAAGTAAATATCAAGTTTAAAAACCATAAATTGTATCTTTTTCAGACTCAATGATGCCGACAGAAGAGCCTGGTGTTAAACATATCGAAGTTGAAGGATCTGATGAGGGCGAAGCCGCAGAAAGCACAACAATTAAATCAGTTCATAAACCCGATGTTCATGTCACGCCAAAACCAGTTAAACCCAAGCCAAGCGGACCAAAAGAAGATGAAGAAGAGCCGCAAACTTTGTCGCCCAAAGAAGCTGAGAAAGAACAACCCTCAACGCAAAAACCTGGTGAGCTCGAACCTAAACCAACCGGTGTTCCTGAAGGTGAGAAGCCTACCGGAGAAGAAGGACCCCAAGGAACATTGTCGCCCGAAGAAGCTGAGAAAGAACAACCCTCAACGCAAAGACCTGGTGAGCTCGAACCTAAACCAACCGGTGTTCCTGAAGGTGATAAAACTCGTGGAGAAGAGGAAGAACCTCAAGGAACATTGTCGCCCGAAGAAGCTGAGAAAGAGCAACCCTCAACGCAAAGACCTGGTGAGCCCGAACCTAAACCAACCGGCGTTCCTGAAGGTGAGAAGCCTAGCGGAGAAGAAGGACCTCAAGGAACATTGTCGCCAGAAGAAGCTGAGAAAGAACAACCCTCAACGAAAAGACCTGGTGAGCTCGAACCTAAACCAACCGGTGTTCCTGAAGGTGAGAAGCCTACCGGAGAAGAAGGACCCCAAGGAACATTGTCGCCCGAAGAAGCTGAGAAAGAACAACCCTCAACGCAAAGACCTGGTGAGCTCGAACCTAAACCAACCGGCGTTCCTGAAGGTGAGAAGCCTACCGGAGAAGAAGGACCTCAGGGAACATTGTCACCCGAAGAAGCTGAGAAAGAACAACCCTCAACGCAAAGACCTGGTGAGCTCGAACCTAAACCAACCGGTGTTCCTGAAGGTGAGAAGCCTAGCGGAGAAGAAGGACCACAAGGAACATTGTCGCCCGCAGAAGCTGAGAAAGAACAACCCTCAACGAAAAGACCTGGTGAGCTCGAACCTAAACCTACCGGTGTTCCTGAAGGTGAGAAGCCTAGCGGAGAAGAAGGACCACAAGGAACATTGTCGCCCGAAGAAGCTGAGAAAGAACAACCCTCAACGCAAAGGCCTGGTGAACTCGAACCTAAACCAACCGGCGTTCCTGAAGGTGAGAAGCCTAGCGGAGAAGAAGGACCACAAGGAACATTGTCGCCCGAAGAAGCTGAGAAAGAACAACCCTCAACTCAAAGACCTGGTGAGCTCGAACCTAAACCAACCGGTGTTCCTGAAGGTGAGAAGCCTACCGGAGAAGAAGGACCTCAGGGAACATTGTCGCCCGAAGAAGCTGAGAAAGAACAACCCTCAACGCAAAGACCTGGTGAGCTCGAACCTAAACCAACCGGCGTTCCTGAAGGTGAGAAGCCTAGCGGAGAAGAAGGACCACAAGGAACATTGTCGCCCGAAGAAGCTGAGAAAGAACAACCCTCAACGCAAAGACCTGGTGAACTCGAACCTAAACCAACCGGCATTCCTGAAGGTGAGAAGCCTAGCGGAGAAGAAGGACCACAAGGAACATTGTCGCCCGAAGAAGCTGAGAAAGAACAACCCTCAACGCAAAGACCTGGTGAGCTCGAACCTAAACCAACCGGTGTTCCTGAAGGTGAGAAGCCTACCGGAGAGGAAGGACCCCAAGGAACATTGTCGCCAGAAGAAGCTGAGAAAGAACAACCCTCAACGCAAAGACCTGGTGAACTCGAACCTAAACCAACCGGCGTTCCTGAAGGTGAGAAGCCTAGCGGAGAAGAAGGACCCCAAGGAACATTGTCGCCCGAAGAAGTTGAGAAAGAACAAACTTCAACGCAAAGACCTGGTGAGCTCGAACCTAAACCAACCGGTGTTCCCGAAGGTGATAAGACCCGTGGAGAAGAGGAAGAACCTCAAGGAACATTGTCGCCAGAAGAAGCTGAGAAAGAACAACCCTCAACGCAAAGACCTGGTGATCTCGAACCTAAACCAACCGGTGTTCCTGAAGGTGAGAAGCCTACCGGAGAAGAAGGACCCCAAGGAACATTGTCGCCCGAAGAAGTTGAGAAAGAGCAACCATCAACGCAAAGACCTGGTGAGCTCGAACCTAAACCAACCGGCGTTCCTGAAGGTGAAAAGCCTACCGGAGAAGAAGGACCTCAAGGAACATTGTCTCCCGAAGAAACTGAGAAAGAGCAACCATCAACGCAAAGACCTGGTGAGCTCGAACCTAAACCAACCGGCGTTCCTGAAGGTGAAAAGCCTACCGGAGAAGAAGGACCTCAGGGAACATTGTCGCCCGAAGAAGCTGAGAAAGAACAACCCTCAACGCAAAGACCTGGTGAGCTCGAACCTAAACCAACCGGCGTTCCTGAAGGTGAGAAGCCTAGCGGAGAAGAAGGACCACAAGGAACATTGTCGCCCGAAGAAGCTGAGAAAGAACAACCCTCAACGCAAAGACCTGGTGAGCTCGAACCTAAACCAACCGGCGTTCCTGAAGGTGAGAAGCCTACCGGAGAAGAAGGACCCCAAGGAACATTGTCGCCCGAAGAAGCTGAGAAAGAGCAACCATCAACGCAAAGACCTGGTGAGCTCGAACCTAAACCAACCGGCGTTCCTGAAGATGAGAAGCCTACCGGAGAAGAAGGACCCCAAGGGACATTGTCGCCCGAAGAAGCTGAGAAAGAGCAACCATCAACGCAAAGACCTGGTGAGGTCGAACCTAAACCAACCGGCGTTCCTGAAGGTGAAAAGCCTACCGGAGAAGAAGGACCTCAAGGAACATTGTCGCCCGAAGAAGCTGAGAAAGAACAACCCTCAACGCAAAGACCTGGTGAGCTCGAACCTAAACCAACCGGTGTTCCTGAAGGTGAGAAGCCTAGCGGAGAAGAAGGATCACAAGGAACATTGTCGCCAGAAGAAGCTGAGAAAGAACAACCCTCAACGCAAAGACCTGGTGAGCTCGAACCTAAACCAACCGGCGTTCCTGAAGGTGAGAAGCCTACCGGAGAAGAAGGACCACAAGGAACATTGTCGCCCGAAGAAGCTGAGAAAGAGCAACCCTCAACGCAAAGACCTGGTGAACTCGAACCTAAACCAACCGGCGTTCCTGAAGGTGAGAAGCCTACCGGAGAAGAAGGACCTCAAGGAACATTGTCGCCCGAAGAAGCTGAGAAAGAACAACCCTCAACGCAAAGACCTGGTGAGCTCGAACCTAAACCAACCGGTGTTCCTGAAGGTGAGAAGCCTACCGGAGAAGAAGGACTCCAAGGAACATTGTCGCCCGAAGAAGCTGAGAAAGAACAACCCTCAACGCAAAGACCTGGTGAGCTCGAACCTAAACCAACCGGTGTTCCTGAAGGTGAAAAGCCTAGCGGAGAAGAAGGTCCCCAAGGAACCTTGTCGCCCGAAGAAGCTGAGAAAGAACAACCCTCAACGCAAAGACCTGGTGAGGTCGAACCTAAACCAACCGGCGTTCCTGAAGGTGAGAAGCCTAGCGGAGAAGAAGGACCCCAAGGAACATTGTCGCCCGAGGAAGCTGAGAAAGAGCAACCCTCAACGCAAAGACCTGGTGAGCTCGAACCTAAGCCAACCGGTGTTCCTGAAGGTGAGAAACCTAGCGGAGAAGAAGGTCCACAAGGAACATTATCTCCAGAAGACGAAAGTTCCGGAGCAGGAGCTACAACGCCATCTAGTCAAGTGGAATCATCTACTGAATTCACTAAACGTCCTGATTCATTTACTCCTGGTGTTGATATTTCTGGTTTACCCGAAACAACAAACGAAGCCCAGACAGAGAGACCAGAAGGAGAAGAAATTGAAACGACAACTCAAACAAGACCCACAGCACCACCATTGTTACACATGGCAGACACTACAATATCTCCTCCGGAGACTGCCGATCGAGTGACAGAATCTGGCTCTTCAACTAGCAAACCAAGTATTGGCGATCAAGGAGTGACTTCAGTGCCTTCTCTAGGAGAACGCATAGATAGTACGGATGAAAGTCAACCGGAATCAACTGAAAGTAGTATAGGTATTACTCCGCCTGCTAGACCAGACGGTACAGTTGAAGAATCAACGTCCAGACCCTCCGCAGGAGAAGAAGACGAACATAAACCCGAAGGTGAAGTACCCCAAACCACTGGTCAACCTGACGATACAATTCGCTCTGACGATGAATCAAGCAGTACTAAACAACCTCCGGTAGAGGAGCCTACTGCCAGCATACGTCCATATGAGCCAGAAATGGAACATAAAGAGCCAGAGTTACCATTCTCTACACCATCACAAACTTCAGTAACTGAAAGTGCCATTACCGAATCAACACAACAACCCAAGTCCAACATTACCCATGAAGATACTACACCCGGTCGCCACGACATATCAACCGAAGCGCCTACAGTTTCGCCATTACCACAACAGCCAACAACACCGCATCCATACGATCACATGCCACCACAATATCCCGCATACCCAGAGGATGACTACAGTGAAGAAGAAGATCCAACGGCATTCGGCCCTGGTACGTGCCGATATGGCGGAAAACTTTTCGTTTCCGCACAACAAATTCCACGTGATGATCCCTGCGACTTCTGCTTCTGCTTCCGAAGTGATATTATTTGCCTGCAGCAGTCGTGTCCACCGCCGATATCCGGTTGCCACGAAGAGCCTATCCAAGGGTTCTGTTGTCCGCGATACGAGTGTCCTGTCTCAATGTCGAATACGACCAGTACGACAACAACAACATCACTGCCAGCGCTTTTATCTGGTAGCTACACAAGGAGCAAGCTCGCAGCCGCTGCATCCACAAATTCTGAAGTCAAAAATGGTTGCCATGTACAAGGCCAATCATTTAGGGTTGGAGAAGTCATTAACTCAACAAGTGGGCCCTGCATGCATTGCACGTAAGTTGACTTTTTTTTACATTTTCGTATTTATTGGATGTTCAGTTGAAACAATATTTTGAAATATAATTTTTTTTAGATGTGGCGGCGATGGCCAAATGAAATGCGAACCAAAAGTTTGTACACCAGAGCCGATGCTTCGTGAAATGATTGCGGTGGTGGCGTCGAAAAGAAGATAAGGCGAACAGAATGTGTGGAAGTAAAATTAATTTATAACTGTATTCCCCCGTAGTTTAAAACAAACAAAAAATTTATCAAAGTAGAAAGTTTTTCAAACCAGGAAAATTTTAAAAACGGTAATTCTACTCAAAACGCCAATCTAGCAAAGAAGCCAGAAAATCTCTTAAATAATCTACATTCAAATTAGAGTAAAATAGTTTTTTAACTCAATCCAATTTTCTAGTTTTTTTCCTTATTCTTAAAGACTGTACAACAAGAAATTAAAAAATATTTAAAAACGTAAAAAATTAAAAAGTATTCATAATGCTGAATGTCAAGCAAAATACTTCTATGAAATACAAAAAAAAAACAACAAGTCTCCCGAATTTAAAAGAAAAAAAATCGTAATTAAAAATAATTTTAATACAAAAACGAAAAAAATATTGTAATTCAATTTTTATTTGAAACTACTAAATATTACTGTGCCAAATCCAATTCTTCGGATCCCACTGCTTGACTGACTGAAAAGAGTTAAAATAGTTTTGTACTTTTTTACTATGTAACTAATAGTTTTATATAAATAATAAAAAAAATTAATGATAATATTGATAATATGATAAAGTAATTTTCGGTCACTTGAGCTTTAGGATTTTTAATTTTCCAATTAACTAAATTCTATGTGATCCTTTTTTTGCATATACATATAGCAATGTGTAAAAAAAACTTTTACGTAAAATTTTATGAGAAAATGAGGAATTTGTGCATTGTCCTGAAAAAATACTCAAATTTAATTAATAATATTAATATTTATGATATGAATTGGATTTGCAGCACATTAATTATTATTAAAAGTTATTTTTTATTAGGTTTTATCACATCTAAGAAAAAAAGGACAATTTTCTATTTGAATTATTTTTATTATTTTTTTTTTAAATGTGGAAATATGTGCACAGAACTTTTCAATTGTTCAGAATGTTTATAAGTGTCCTTTTATACGAATAAATATTTTATGTAAATTTGTGTTGTTTTATTAATAGCTTGCATATCCGTCGTTGCTGGGTTAAAGTTTTTTCGCATAAGTTTTTTGAACACCAAGAAACTAAGAGGATTTCCCGTTTTGATATTAGAAATTTTAACACCGAATTCGTAATTAAAAAACCTTAAAAACCATCTTATGACAATTTTTCCATAAGAAAATGCGAAAAGGATATTTGCATCATTTTAACCGGACCTTCCGTTTCAACTTTTTAAATTCTAACCCCAGATTCACGATCAGCGACCCCGTAAATTATCCAGTGACATTTTTCAGCGTCCAGTTGGCGGCTTCATGGCAAAAATTAAGATTTAAAAACACCAGTGTCACTTCCCGAATTTAAATTTTACGCAGATTCGTTTTTCGTAAATGCAAGGCTAAGTTCGTTAATGGGCAAAAATGGACCATTAGGGGGGTACCCCCCATACGAACGAAAACTTTTTTGTAAATATCTCGAAAACGGTGCATCTTATCAAAAAAGTGCAAGAACAAAAGTTATTTAGGATATGATTCTACATAAAACTCCCATACATCAAAATCCGATTGGAATAAATTTTAAAAAATCTTATTGGAAAGTTTCACTTCAAAGTGGAATTTTGATACAACTGTTCGCCGTTCACTTAAACTTCAAGCAATGCCACATCACCATATGGGTTTTCAATAATTGCCATATTGGCAATTATAGCTTTTGTTATGTTTATAAATATTATTACCGCTGTCACACTATCGCAAACTTCCCACCTCTTCCCTAAAAGAGTGGCGTGTTTTATGAATAGCCCTTATACAGTAGAACCACAGTCAAAGTTGGCGAGCACAGACGAAGCTTCGAGATATCGAGGAATTTGAGCTATCGAGGTTCGACTTATCATGCCTGGAGACCAATGAACGCAACGCGAACGCAGAGACTGTCACTTACAAGTTTGTCCCATAGAAATCATTTGACGTGAGCATAGTGAACGCAGTGAACGCACCTACAACGCAAAAGTTTGCAAACTTCGAACTTTGCCGCAGAATTCTGCGTTGACAGTTCACAAAGTGAGGTTGGGGAAATGTCGTTTGAGGAAAAATTGATAGCCTTAACATACAAATAACAAAGATAAAGACCAACAAAGCAAATTACCGCTACAAAATTATCCATTTTTGTAATTTTTCCAACTTTATACCACTCTATATTATGTCACTTGTACTACTTTACGAGATGCCATTGGGCTCTGCCGCTGAAATGTTGCGCTGCGTGACAGTTCACAGCGTTGGAGTTGCGTTCATTGGGCTCCAGAGGTCAGGGTTCCACTGAACAGATCGTTTATTCACTTTTTTTTAATTTTTTGGTGTCCTAAAATGCTTGTAAAATTCAAAATCCACATATTTTTAACAAGTTTTATTTTCTCTTATATACAAAATACTTTAAGTAATGATAGTAACAATAAAGCTTGTAGATATAATGATTAACGCCATGGAATATGATATTAGGATTTTCATTCAATCTGAAAAAGAAAATAGTTAATTACATTTTAGAAAGAAAAAATAAAATCGCTGATGTGAACAGCACATGACTTTCTGATTCAAAATCTACGTTCTTGAGCGATTTACACTATAACCTGCTTAATTTGTTGGAAGCGGAACAGCGAATACAATTTTCACTGAGATTTTCAAAAGTTTATAATCTACTAGCTTGCATACCCGTCGTTGCCGGGTTAAGTTTTTTCCTTTTTTTTTTTTTGATGGTCTATGTTGTAGCTAAACTTCATGCCAATCGGTTCGGTAGTTTCCCCGCGAAAGGGTAACATAGAGCAAAAACTAAGTTTCGAGATCACTTTACCCCCTCCCCTTACTTCCCCCACCCCTCACGCTACTTTTCCGTATGCCTATGTTGGAACCAGAACTACCACAGACACTCATGCCAAATTTCAAGTCAATCAGTTCAGCCGTTTTTGCGTGAAAGAGGAATAGACAGACAGACAGACAGACAGACAGACAAACAGACAGACAGACAGACACCAACTCAGTTTTATATATTAGTATGATATGATAGGGGTGGGTATTCACAAATACTGTTAAGTTAGTAAATAATACAAAATATTAAAATAATACAAAATAATACTATTAGTTGTCAAAGTTTTTTCCCGAACCATAAACGCCTTCTTTCACGGCTCGAGTATGTTTTAAATATAAAGACTGCAGCAACTAGAATTGGATAAAAAACAAAAAAAAATTAAATAATCCCTGTTATGCTCTTTGAACGTAGCAATGAACTTTTCATTTTTGTGGATATGTCTTAACACAAGTCTGACCAATTCGTGACCTTTTTTAAATCACCAAAAGAATTAAAATTTGCAAACTTTTCAGATAAAATTGTAGGTAACAATGAAATTCTTACGTATACCGATATGTTAAAGAATAGAAGTATCAAATGTGTAAAAGGATCAAGGAAAGCAAGTTAAAATACCATGTTTTTAACAAAATAATCAATTTTACAAGCCAATTTCGAGGTCATAGAGTTTCAAATTAAGTCATCCTAAAAACACAGATGTATTACTGACAAACCGAATAAATAAACAGACATACAAAAAAAAACAAATCATTTCCTTTAGCCATTTTTAATGTCTCGCCGAACATATCATTTTGAAAAAAATCCTCAAATCAAAAAAAAAAGTTGCATTGTGTTTTTTTTACTATTTATCTGTCAATCAATTAGCACTACCACTCAGTCAGTTTGAAATAACAGAAATTTCGTGGTGCCTTTATTGTAATTTGATCCGATGCAGATCTGTTTTAACGAAAAATTGAAATTTTAATTCGTAATCAGTTGTATGGTTGGACTATGATTTCTCGTTGTCGCATTATTTCAATATCGCATCGAAAACCACCAAAATAATGATACAGCCATGCATACAGTTTCATATGTTTTTTTTCCATATTCCCGCAAGTGGGACATGACGGCAGAAATTCAAATGAAAAATAATTCAAAAAAATCTAAAAAGAAAAAAAAAATACCAAATCGTTCAAACGTCAAAGAGCAAGATCAATATAGATTTTTATTTTATTTTTTTCGAATTTTACTCATTTTAAACTGACACCGTCTGGCACATGAAATGATTCTAATGAGTCCCAAGGGATTCTCAACAATATTGCCTTAACAATAATATCGGAAAAAATGATTTTGACCAATATAATAAGCCTTCAATCCGTCAGTCAGTCCATGATTAGTCGCGCTACGTTGCAGAGTATTATAATTAAATGGATTTTAATTTCAATCGTTTTGTTATCAAGAAATAAAATAATTTTACAACTAATTTCCATGCAAATATTATTTATCTAGCACTCTCTCTGGGGCTAATTATAATGGAAATTTTCTATATCATCGTATTCGCAATAATATCGTTAATCAGACGGGCATACAATTCAAATTTAAAGTTTTGTAACGGACAAATGATCTTCAGTTGACCAAAATCGGAGCAAACGTTTAGATCGGATTTAGTTTTTATAGGAAAAAAAAACCATTTACACGTTAGTCAAACAATATGGAATTTTTATCGAATGGATTTCATCAACTATACTCGGAATTGGATGATGATCTAGTAATATGGAATTACACAACAAGTGGAACGGAATGGAATAACAACGATAATGGAATAACAACAACATACGAATTAAATAACGATATTTACAGCAGTAACAATACTTGTGATTATTATAGTTTCGTTGACAATCGTGAAACATTGGAATTAACTAATATTCTAACAAACGACTGTGGTAAAACATTTGAACCATTTCAAAGTGATTATGAGAATAGTTTGGATTATGCGCCAACAAATCATCTGCCGGGATCCGATTGGGAGAATGAATTCCTTGAGAATTACATCGAAATACCAGATTTAACAGATTTGTTGCCAGAGCGTACACCATTGTGCAACGATTCGTGTAATTTATTTCTGAAGGAGAGTTCCGATAATTTAAGTAAATTTCGTCCCGATCGAAAACATCGTGCAGACAACAATATATTCCAGAAGCCAAGTGCAAATATAGTGATAACCAGTACGACGACAATAAGTTCAACCGAATTGGGACAAACAGCATCAATAATGGTGAAAACGTCAACCGATCTGGACAGTGAGAAAATATTTCCGTGTACATTCGGTACATGCTCCAAAGTATATGCAAAGCCAGCCCACCTGAAAGCGCACATCCGCCGTCATTTAGGTGATAAGCCTTATGTGTGTACATGGCCGAATTGTACTTGGAAATTCTCCCGATCAGACGAACTAGCACGGCATCGACGGTCACATTCCGGTGTTAAACCCTACAAATGTACATACTGTACGAAATGTTTCGCACGATCTGATCATTTAGCGAAACATCGAAAGGTTCATGAACGAAAAATGGCCGCTAGCAAATTAAAAGGCATCATATTAGCGAATCTACAGAATGTACGGCCAGGCAGAAAGCCGAAAGAAATGAGAAATTGATTGATTTTTTTTCGGTTTAATTTTATGAAAACATACATTAAATAAAATTAAAGAACACAAGTCAAATAAAATTTTGATTCTGTAAATGTGAATATCTCTTTTTTGTACTCTGATAAATACTAAAAATTGTTTGAAATTTAGTCAAAATTTATTTTTTTAGTATGTAATGTGTTGAATAAAAATCATGAAAGAAAATAAATAAAAATTAATTTTAAGAGCATAATAAGTTGTTGTTTTTATTGTATTAAAATGTTTGTTATAAAAACCTGCTAAAAACAATACCAGAAAATGCCTTGTGTCAACCGATAATCTTATCAAAGATGAGATAACCAAAGAAATACAACAACAGGACTTGTGATAGAAATTTTAAACTGTACACGCAGAGAAAAAATAGTAAATCTACTTATTTTATAATCTGACATCAAGAATACACATAAAATTGTTCATTTCAATCACAAAAATAGTCAAAATCGACTATATTTATGATAAAATTAACTTCGTTGTAGTAAAATTTACTATTTTGTGGTTAAATTGACTATTTTGTAATTAAATTGACTATTTTTGTACTTGAAATTAACTATTATAGTTGTATTCCTGATTATGAAGTAGTTATATTTAGAGTCCGACCGGTTAATCGGCTTCGACTTCGACCAAAAACTGACATTCAGTCGGACTCCAGTGATATTTACTATATTTTTTTCTGTGTGTATGAAATTAGAAATTTAAAAAAAAAATAGCACTGTTGTAACCAGGAGTGGTATTCCGAAACTTGTTTCAAGCGTTTGAAGTAGTATTCGCTAGCTCTGTTTTGCCCTGTCATTTATTTTGGTCGAAACAGAGACAGCGAATCCCACTTTTTCTTCTAACTCGAAACAAACGCTTGAAACAAGTTACGGAATACTACTCCAGTTTGCTGCTGTATTGGAACTAAAAAAAATATTTGACTTGATCCATCTAGCGGTGAAATTATACTTTTCTTACATAATTACATCCAATATGAGGAATAATTGGGTATTACTACAACAACATTTAAAAACTCGAGAACTAATTGAGGTAGAAAGTTGAGATTTGACCCAGAATAGGCTTTTATCAAAAGTTAAACCCCTTCCGAAAATGGGAAAAATTGTACCATTCCTTCCTCCGTCCGTAATTTCCATGTAAACGGAAGGAATTTTTGCGTTTTTCTCGAAAACGGTTGATTTTTTCCGAAAAATTGTTAAGATAAAGTGTTTAGCATTTGATTCTACACACTACACAAAAATCCAATTTGGAACAATTTTTATAAATTCTAATTAGATTGCATAACTCCAATCCGAACGTAATTCAATAGGACTACATCAACTTTCAATTAAAATTTTCTGGTAGAATACTGGAAAAAAAACTTACGAATAATTTTGCACGCGAAAACACCTAAAATTTGTCTCGCCAAATAATTCGACTTAAGGGAAAACCTTCGATGTTCCCCGTTTCTGAGCTGGGTGTAAATCCCTCACCCCAATGCAATATTCGAGGCTATTTACGGTGGACGGATGGACCTAGAGACTTGAAATTTGGTAACTATCGAATCATTCGGACCTCGAAGTGTTACCTGGAACAGTTCCTTTGTTAGACGATAACACAATGGGCCAGAAAAAAATATTAACGATTGTCGAGATATTTAAAAAAAGTAAGATTTTTTACATATTTTTTCAGAAACTAAACATTAGGGCTATTCACTCTTTATCGTAGTTGATCGTAAACTCGTAGAATCGTAAATAAAATCGTAGTTCTTTGACAGTTCTCCATACAATTTTTTTACGACGAAAACTACAATCTACCACACCCGAAGGTATTGTAAAATCGTAGTTTTTGTCGTAATTCTAATAAAGTGAGGTTAAGACATGTTTTGTGACATGTCAACTTGGTGCCAACTCTAAAATGGGCATTGGAAAAGCAAGTAAATTAAAGTATTTATATGATTTAGTATAAATTAAGAGTTAAAAAATGCTTTAAACAATTTAGGTAAAGAAAATAAATAAAAGAGTCAAAAATTTACGAGAAAACCCACAACCTCTACTAAAGCGCTGCTCACGCTTCGTTGTACTTTTCCATCGTAGATGAACAGTACAATCTACGATTTTACTATCTACGATCAAGAGTGAATTGCCCTATTGTAAAGGAAAGTCTTGTGGTGATCACAACTGATATTTTTGACACAGAATCCGGTGCGGAACGATTCATACCAAAACGTGAGCCGTTTCAAGCGAGGAGCCTATTTTTTGGACTTTTTCGCGTTTTTTTAATGAATTAGCTTTCTTACCCGTCGTTGCTGGGTGCGTTTTTTGAAGGAGTTTAAGAAAAACAAAAAAAAAACATCAGAAACTCAATGTCTTGAATGTCTTAAAAGTTATTTTTTCAAGACATTACGAATTTTGAAAACTCCAGATTCGTGAAAAGCAAAGGGAGATTTTTCATCCTGGAGTTGTGCTAAAATCTTTTTTTTTTCGACCTTCTGTCTGTCCTTTGGGGTCTATATGACCACTTTAAATAGCCATATGTTTTTTTGTTTTTTTTTTATTACCTTTCACTTGCCACTATTTTTCAAACAGAGGGCTTACTTCTAGAGAATTTTGACATTTAAGGGCTCTCCCCATTGCCAGGATATTTTAGTTGCGATAAAATGTAGGGACACACTTATATAACAAAGGCTGGGTAAGAAAGAGAGAGAACAAAAAAAAGCGTTCGTCGCCAGGTGTCGCTTTGGTACATGTAGTTGAACTGACGTACGCTTCCTATAAAATAAACTACAAAAGTAGTCACAATCTGTCTGATTTTGACATATGCAGTTTCAAAACTTACAATACAATGAATAACAACGAAGGTATTTATATTTATTACATGTTTTGGTATATAGACTATAATAATAATAATAATAACCATATTTACAGGTAGGAAATTTGAGATATTAGAGGACATACAGATATGTGATTCGGAGATGCAAATTGAATGTTTTGGACATGGAATACGGTTTAAATTCCTATGATTTTATCCTATAAAACTTTCTATAAAGAATCGTGCCCGTATTCTGTCTTTCCCATTGACAATTACAGCTATCTGTCTCTTTCTATTTGTAACACATTTTTATCGCAACTAAAATATCCTGGCAATGGAGAGAGCCCATTAATTGGGTACATAAGATTTTTTGGGAATTTGCCTTTTTTATTCGAATTTTGCATATTAGTTTTGTAGGATGTATTTTAGGGTCACTGTGACCCCAAGAGACAACAAACGTGAATTTTGATTAAGAACTGACAAAAGGTTAAAACCATATGCGATATAGATAAAAATCTATTAAAAAAACGACAAACTATTATTAACAGCAATCCCTGGCCGAAGTATGTTTCGCAAACAGAAAAAAATTCGAATAGAGTAAATCTTTGCAAATTTCGTTATATTAAAACAATTTATATTTTATCGTCGCAACAATTTATCACATTTTGGTTACAAAATCCCAAAAAAAAACAATAATAATGGAAAAAAACGCCAAATCATCCAGATTTCTATTTTGAATTTCTGATGAAATTTTTGCATAGTCCCAATATCAATTCTTATTAAATATTTCAAAAGTACAGATACGCGTCGAGAATGCGATAAAACGTCAATGTTATTAATATTAAATTTCTTATCAAAAGTTTGTAACTACTGCTGAGTGGTACGAAACGTATTAAGATCATATTTTTATCAATATGATGGTAAAATACATGTGTGGCTCTGTTTTGCTATCATAACCGTTTACTATAACAGGTACTGCGAATATGTTGCTCTATGATTGACGTAGAACTTTATTTTTAATAATAGATCTGGCGAAATTCGCCATGGTTACACGTGGCTTTATATTTGAACCTTGTCTCCTAGTTATCTCGTCAAATTTCATTTTACCCATGAGAATTCGAATTATTGAATTGATGTTAAGCGCCACTATAGTACCTATGGATATTTTATTTTAATTTATCTAAATTTCAGTGAATTATCTAAAATATTCTTGTGCTAATTTCGATTATTTTTACACCAGATTATTAATTATCTGTTAGAAGTGATTTTCTTCGTATAAACGGATCTCTATTCACAATTTTTTTGATTAAAAAAAAATTTCTGAAACTACAGAAGTGCTCAAGTAGTGAAAAGTCATGATTTCCAAAAGCTGTTAAAGAATTTTTTTTTAAATATCGAATTTTACAAACCTTTTAAAGAACATCCGTTCTATAGACACTTCTCGGTTTAGGTTTCGGAGGAATTTGAAGTTCAGATCGTATGCCTGACAGCAAATTATTTTTTCTTTCAGATATTTTTTCAAACTTTTTTATTGCGAGAGGCAGTAGCTCGTCAATTAAGTAAAGTTTATTCCGTTCAACAAAATTCAACTGAAAAAATACAAAAATTTGGTTGTGAAATTTGTAAATATTCTAAAAGTAAGCCATTTGGCATATAAAGTACATAACGCAACACAGAGCATAATTTTTCAAGCGAATTTAATCCGTTTTGCCTTCACAAAAGACTTTTTGAATTGTAGATATTTTCAATCAAAAGGTTTGTTTTGCAAAAAAAAAGCCTATTGTACAATTCGTACGATTCAAATTTTTGTGAAACGTGAAAACGCGTTAAATTTACGATTTTGAAAACACAAGAAAGAGGCTGTCCATAAAAACTGTTACGCTAATTTACATATTTTCGAACTCCCCCTTCGTTAAGATTTTTTAAGTTTTTTGTCTTGGACTTAACCGCCATTACAATACGAGCCAGAATTAG
This sequence comes from Chrysopilus asiliformis, assembly GCA_964034945.1. Lineage (NCBI taxonomy): Eukaryota > Metazoa > Arthropoda > Insecta > Diptera > Rhagionidae > Chrysopilus > Chrysopilus asiliformis. The sequence continues at coordinate 108,813,759 of OZ035960.1, forward strand.
CTTAACATATTTTATTATTTTGCTGAGATAAGCTGGGCTTTGCGCCTAAAATTCCCTCTTATTCTTTGAGCCCGTGGTCACGGTGTAAACTTTTTGCTCGCATGTATTATTAGGAAAGGGAATCAACGTTGCCTTGATCTGGCTAATTGCAATCGACTTGATAAAATACTGCGCGACAGTTTGTACCACTAAAAGTCTTCAAAAACTCAAAAATTGTACTGCTACAAAATTCAAATTTTTTGTGTCCTAAGAAAAGTGTCCTAAAGTAGAAAAATCCTACATGCATTTTAATTTTTAGGAAATATCAGAAAAAAAAACTTACATCTACAGAAATCTCAGCAGCTGGCTTGATAGAATACTGCGCGACAAATAAATCTCTCAACAGCATTTCGGCATTTTGTTTCAAAGATTCAATTTTTGCCAAATACCCGCAACTTTCAGTGACGCTCAAAAAATGTCGACAGAAATTCACTGTCGATTGTGTTAAATTAATCCAGGTATCACCGATAACAATGGCCTTCATATCAATTCCAACATTTTCCAGATCTCGTAACATGGATTTAATATTTGATTTGGTCTGCAAATTGTACGGTTGCCATGAGTCCTCCGTTCTTCCAATTGTCTCTAAAAGTCGATAACGCGAATCAACAATAATTTCAGCTAAACTACTGCGTAGAAGGCCTTCTATGTGATAAGTTAAATCTAATCCAATGTTTTTCAGTTCGGAACATGGTTGCCGTATACCTTCGACGTATTTGGCTGCCACTTCTAGTTGACATCCTTTGGTCAAATAATGTCTAACCATTTGATTTGAAAAATAGACAAGTTCCGTGTTACACCAGACCACCAATGCTGGAAAAAATGATCAATTAAAACTTTTTAAATATTGCATAAAACCAAGACGTCAAAAATACATGAGGGCCCATGGCGTAATCAGGAAATGATCGTTTTTTTATACAACCGACAGAGTTAGGTCAAACCTCAACGTTTTACAACCAAAAACAATGTTTGATTTGGGGATTAAAGTGTGTTAAGGATTTTTTTACCCGAAGGAGTCGGAATCGGAGTTAGACCTTCTAAAATTTCAGAAGTCGGAGCCGGATATTCTAAGAACGTGTGCGAAACGATCTAATTCTATGCTAATTCCTGTTCTAATTTCAGTTTTTATTGAAAAGTTTCCAGTTGGCAATACAATCTAGTATGAAAACATACTAGAATTAGTATGCAACGACGCCACTTGTTAGAAGTGATTTGTTAGTAGAAAACACTAAAAACAATACACAAGTTCCGATCGTTACGATTATGATCGTATTCCATAATAGGTCCCCAGGATCAAATACTAAAGTCCAATTCAGACTAACGATTGCGATTGGGATTACGAATCAATGATGTCCCAATCATTGGAAGCTTTGATTTCATTGGTCTCGAGAAGCTTCAATCGTAATCGCAATCGTAATCGCAATCGCAATCGTAATCGCAATCGTAATCGCAATCGTAATCGTAATCGCTAGCGTTAGTCTGATTTGGGCTTAACAACTAATTTGTTCGGAGTGAAAACGAAATCTGATAAATTAAACGCAAAAAACTTACAGCTGACACACGCAGGATGTGCACTAAAAGCCCTTAAAAATTCAGTTGCAACTTGTGCTAAATCACAAAAGAAAAGCTCCGAAATTTTTAAATTATTTCGCCGGGCTAAACGCTGAGTGGATCTTATGGCATTTGATGCGACTTTTAATAGCATTCCACATGCATCTCTTCCACTTCCCATATCAACTAACAGTTTTAAAGGCCTTCGCGATGATCTAAGCGCCGCTTCCATATTTTTATTTTCACTGTTCGAAAGCTCTTGGATCAAAACATTGGATAAATTATTCTTCAATGTCTTAATTTTTCCAGTTATTTCCGTTGCATTCCAGAACGTGGAGTCGTTTTTCAGATATTCAGTGGATTTCTGTATTAAACTGAAAGCATCCTCGAAGTGTCGTTGCGCTATTAGAGCTTGAATCTCTTCGGGTGCGCATGCAAGCCATTCCGGAGCCCATTTTTCAGTTATCGACGGACTCTCATCCGTTGGTGTCAAAGTTGTTGTACTGACAATCGACTTCGTGTCAATAGAGGAAGCTTGCCGTTGAATTTTAGGTGGTTGTGGTGCTGCAGATTTCTTCGTTTTCGCTGTCTGATTATATTTAAATGCGATTTCAAACTTCTCTATCCATTCATTCTATAAAGGCAATTTTCTTAGCAAATAAGGATTAGAAATTTATAACTTTCATACCTTTGTAGCGTTTGTTACACACTGAAAGATCTTTGAACCGTCAGGTGTAATTATGTTAATTGCATTTCTCACCCCATCCAAGTCTTTTATGTTAATCACAGCGATTTTCGTTGGATCAAACTGAGTTACGAATTCCAATTTCCTAAAAGTAAAACAGTTTAACTTCAACCAAATAAGTGTAAAAGCGAATCGAATTTACTTGTCGTGTTTAACTTTTGTGATGATGAAAATATCATTGAATAAAAAGAAAAAGACACGCTGAATCGGCCGATAGTCGTTTGCGTCCAATTCAATCAATCCGCCCTCATTCAAAAACACTTTGTTTTCGAGATTTCCCTTGAAACCTTCCACCATTTCATTGACTGTCCGGATCGCTGCACTGTTTTGAGCGTCTACGGTCTCATCGTTTTCCTCGTCATTATTATGAGATTCTTTATTCACAGATGCGCCTTCGTCTTCAAGCATGGACAGTAGATTCCTTTGCTCAATTAGAATATGCGACAGCTGATACATTTCCGACTCCAAATCTAAAATCAAATTCAGAATTTCATTCAAAAATTTATCCCGAGAGTCAGGAATTTTGTGGATTTTTAAACAGACATTTCATGACTGTATCACTTTCTTAACTTACGTGATATTTCCTTGGCAGTTTCGATAAATTGCATATAATTTGCGTAAACATGTTTTTTGAGGGCGGATGAGGTTTGGTCACTGAACGCTTGGATTTTTTCTTTTCGCTGTTGAAGTGCACTGCCGCCCACACACTCCTGAACCAAATCCTTCACATCTGAGAATTCAAATGTAGTTTAAATAAGTTAAATTACTATTTAAAAGTCTTACATTTATCAGTTCTAAAGTCCTTTTTGTCGAAATCCTTTGTAAAGTTCTCCATCATTTTTCTCCGAAAGTATGTTTGTTTTCGTTAACAATTAATTCTCTTACTTGGCTAACGTTAAGGCTTTGTCGTCACACACTTAAATTTCTATTGTAGTTTTGTAAGTTGTCAATTTTCTCCAACAATTACATCTGATAAATAAACAAAATCCCAAGACGAATTGGCACAACCAAAGATCTCTCGAAAAATACTCGAATTACACTGGCCAAAGATGACAGAGGAACTCCAACGAAATCTAAAATAGAATTGTCATTCAAGTGTTTTCTTATTTACGTAGTAGAGAAGGTATTGTTTCTTGAAAGTAGAGAAGGTATTGTTACATGAAAATTTGACCTCTCCTCCCTTCCCCATCGTGGTCAGGTCAGTGACAGAGATTTGTAGCGTCACCGATCCAAATTCTCCAAAAAAAAAAAAAAACCTGCGTAAAATTTAAATTATAAAGTGTTTTCAATGTTGCAATAAATTTTAAATTAAACATATTTCTAACCCAACTTTTTGACAGTTCAAACAGTTGGACAATTTTCTCCGTTTTTCAAATTTTTGCGTCGATTTTTTAGTTTCAACGTTTTTGGGGAATCACTACCAGAAATTGAATCAAGACAGCATATCTCAAATTTTATTTCTCAAAAAAATCAAGTTTTTTCTTGTGTTTTACTATGATCTGTTATTGGTACAATAGTTGTTGTTAACTATAGTTTGAAAACATAACAAAAGCTACAATTGCCAATCTGGCAATTACTGAAAATCCGTATGGTGATATGGTATTGTTAGAAGTTTAAGTGAACGGCGAACAGTTGTATCAAAACTCCACTTTGAAGTCAAACTTTTCAAAAAGTTTTTTTTTTAATTTATTCCAATCGGATTTTGATGTATGGGAGTTTTATGTAGAATCATATCCTAAATACCTTTTGTTCTTGCACTTTTTTGATAAGATGCACCGTTTTTAAGATCTTTGCAAAAAACGTTTTCGTTCGTATGGGGGGTACCACCCCCCCTAATGGTCCATTTTTTCCCATTAACCAACTTAGCCTTGCATTTTACGAAAAACCAATCTGCGCAAAATTTCAAGTCTCTAGCTCAATCCGAGCGCCCGCAATCCGCGCCGCAGACGGACGGATGGACAGACGGACGGACAGACAGACGGACGGATGGACAGACAGACGAACATGCAAACTTCAATTTTTTTTATCATTCTAAACACACTGGTGTAATTCATTTTTGTGTGTGATGACGAGATCTTGGCGTTACAAACGGTAAGGCAAATTTAATATACCCTTTGGTTTCACCATACGGGTATAAACATCGAATTTAAAATATAAGGCCCTGGGGACGATTTACGTAACTTTTTTCACTGGATAAATGAAAAAAAATTTCAAGGTAGACATAAAATAATAGACTTAAAATTGTAATAAAACTACTTAAAGGCAATTTCTTTTACATTAAAACCAAACCCCAATTTGTATATGCAGTGTTTCCTAGAACGCAGCATTTCAAAGGACCGCGTTTTAATATGAGGTACACCTGTACGTTAATTGTGAATGGCATCATGAAATACACGTCCTATTCTATCCACTATCCACGGTTCAAACTCTCTGAACAGGACGTTAATATGAATATTTTACGAAAAATCAGAAATAAAAATTGTAAAGTAAAAAATATCTTTATTTTATATAAAAAAATATATAAATTACATTCTTAAGAATTAATGTGAAGACACAAACTCGCAATATGGATAATGTACTACGGGACTAAATGACAATTTTAATAAATTTCGGTATTCAGTCAACTGCACCTCCGTTTCATGATCAGGTTCGATTGTTCTTCCCAGAAAAACTTCTATTGGCCTTGGACGATTAGCAACTTTCAAAGCATCGATTAACTTTAATATAAATTTAAATACTAAACCAGTCGGGAAGCAATAAGATAGATCTATATAGTCTAAATTCTTCGACTTAAGAATATACGAGATCACAGCATTTTCGGTCAATTGGGTACACTCTGAACAACCAAATTTTTTAAGATTTGGAATTCGAATGGCCAACTCGGTTAAGAAACGATCGTTGACCGCTACTTCAATACTAAGTTCTTCTAGTTCGGTCAACTGTAAAATGTTTTCCTGATCATTCTGATTCAGCATGCGTCCAAAAAATCCGAAACCCTTGAGTGTTTTGCTTTTGTACTTCACCAGCTGACCGAAGAAATCATTTTTTATTTCCCTATCATACGAATAAATCTTCAAATCCTTTAAATTTGGCAACATAATGGTGTCATTTAAATTTTCTGTTTCGTATGTGTTTGAGATTTTCAAAATTTCTAAATCAGTCTGAGTCCTCAAAAGTGTCTCCAATGCCCCTTTGTCCATATTGCAATATCGCATGTTTAAATCGTTCAGTTTGGCGACTTTGCACAGCTCTTCAAAATATTTTGGCAAAAGTTGGTGACAACAGGAAATATTCAATATTTTCAGGCTTCTTAATGAACTCAAATGTACCCCTGTAAAATTATTGTCTGCCGCATCCAAATACTGAAGCTTTTGGCAATTCCTTAATGCCGAAAGGCCGATATCATCAATATGGCAATTGGCGATTGTTAATGATGTCAAATTTCCAAGTACAACACCCTCTAATTGTACTAAATCTTCGGATTTCAAGTAATAAGATACCAAACTTAGATGCTCGATGTTTGGGCAGAAGCGAGGTAAATATTCAATTATTGAGTAACATAAGAAGCTATCATCGGAACAACATACAGTTGTGAAGTATTTTCCGGCTTTTGACAAAAATTGGAGTGCCTGCCGAAATGTTAGGCCCTTCAAGGTTCTGTACTCGAGCGTCTTATAGGTTTTAAATATTAATTCGATGACTTCGTTGAATCGTGGACCAACACGGGATAAATTTATCTGGTCCGGGATGCTCAAAAATGAAGATATATGTAGAAGGCAATCATTGTTTAGCATGTGGATATAAACCGCTTGAGGTCCTTTGCCACCGAACTTTTTTGCACGTCCCTTTTTTGTGACTAAACAAAGTTCTTGTAATTTCGACTCCATTCTCTCTCCGAATGTTTCTAAATATTTACAGAATTCAACTTTTTTCTAACAAATAATGAAATTTTAGAGGAAATACCTTGCCGATGATGATTTTTTCTTCAAAAATATTAGTAAAAAATGCTAACAGCAATTTATTCCATGTTTGTTATTCGCACACAAAATCAACAAACTTCTTATCAGTCCAAAATGCCATGCCGACCTCTAATTACAAAACAATACTTCCAACGATGTCAAGTTCGTAGAATTGAAAATCCTTTTTACGGCGAATTCTTTTATTAGTTCCGAGAATTTTCGTCAATCTTAGTTTTGCGTTATTTTATTCACTCAGAACTCTCGTGATCAGTAAATCCTTCGAATTTCAATTTTATCGAGCAAAATTGGAAAAGAACACTTACGTTATTTCCGCAGGACCTTCCATTCCGAATTTTGAAATTCCCGGAGTAGAATTTCGAAAAAAACGCCTTAGTGAACGTCCATAACATGAAAGGAACATGCTGTGAAAATTTAAAGTTTCTAGCGCTAGCAGTTAGGGTTGGGCGTTGAAGAGTCACCCAATCAGTCAATAAGTCAAAACAAACGTTTTTATATATACGGATAGAGTTGTGCTATTTGATTAGTAAAAAATTTATTTTTTTTGAGGTTCGACTTTTTCGAAAGTTTTCGAACCGTCAACGGTTTTTGGTTGCCACACTCTAGCTTTATATAGTGACTCTACTAAGTAGGACTGGCTATTAACTTCGATTATAACAGTATATTAAGGCAGCTAGAACAGTTTTTCTTGAAAAAATTATAACAGTCTGTTTTTCAACTCGGTTACCCCCGTCGCACACTTCAGCTAAGCGAGCTCAACTACGTGAGCTAAGTTTCTCGCTGAAAGTAAAATCCTTAGCATTTACATTGGTGACCGCACACTTCAGCGAAACTATGAAACTACATCGCCTAGTCATGGGCGACACGGACTAAGCTCGCTCGCGTAGTTCAGACCTCAACTACGCGAACGACTTCGCTGGCATCGCTGACACTTACATATACATACTTTCGGTATTTTACAGTGTAGAATCGGTGTTTTCAAAAGTGTAGTATTTTGTTGACATAAATGTGTAAGTGCCAATTGCATTTGGACTGGAAAACGTGAAAATTGAATTCTTTTGCGGAATATTTTCAATCGCGTTAAATAATTTATATCTAAAAATGGCTGCAGATAAAGTGGAAAAATGCATATATTTACCGAAAATATCGCCGCGTAGCTTAGCTCAAGTGTGCAACGAGCTGAGCTAACCCAGCTAGGCTATGTATTTATAGCTAGCCTCACTCACATAGCTTAGCTTAAGTGTATGACGGGCTTTAACGTCCGATTTGCAACTCAATGACTATGATTACATACGGACTGAATAAACCAACTGCTTGGACCTCTTGTGATTACACGAGATAAACTGAACCCCACACCGACAAGTGGAACAAATGAAAACCGGGCCATTTTTATTTCAGCAACATCGTGGTCAGAGATAATTTATCGGAATTTCGTAGGATTGTGGGGCCAAATTAAATTTATTAATAATTTTTATAATATTACTGATTGTATAAAGACATTAAAAAGGTAGAATTTTTCATAAATAAATATAGCACACATAAATGAAAATTATTCGAGATGCGCACGCCATGGCGTCTACAAACCGAATGATTTTTTTCGAAACAAGCGGGAATAGTAGCCAATCACACGTCGTTCCTCATTAACTTCAAAATGAAATCTTTACTTTTCGTTCTTCTTTTCGTATCATCATTCCCACTTCGTCTCTTGCCCAATATTTGGTGAAGTTAGACGCCTTCCTGCGCCAATGTAATCACGGTCATGTGTTGCATATTTTCTCACCTTACAATTTTAGGAGGCTCTAGTAATTATCATTAACCCTTCGTTGGACCCCTCTGTCATACAACGATATACATTTACAAAAGTGTACACTATGTACACTGCACACGGAATGTTCAAAGTTGAAATTGGTACAATTGTACCAAGGAGTCCAATGAAGGTTTAAAGGTAAAACCTGAATCGTACGTCAATGCGTCCGTCATGCGTGCGTCCGGTTACAGTTCGATGCGGTGACAGTTGGGTACGGCAACGAATCTGGAGTTAATTCATTGTTTTGCACTTCTTCTATTAGTTTATCGTCGAAACAATTACTTTGAATTTGTTCCATACTTTAATTGCTTAAATCGTAAACAAACTTTTTTGCGAATTGACATTTCCGTGCGTTGCCGCATGTAAAAGTAGAAATTCGACCTACTCTATGCGGTTGCCACATCGGAAAACGTATTATTAGGGGAGTACTCATAGCTGCCCGTTGATTTTACTCGAACTGTCAACATGATGCACGCATGACGGACGCATCGACATACGATTCAGGTTTTAGCTTAATATTATAGATAACAGGCTCTCTAGCGGAATTAGAGTGTAAAGCGAATGGTGTAGATACAGTTTTAAGGATATCGAGATACGGTTCTATTTTACTTCATTTCTAATTTGACGTTGATTTCTCGCGATTTCGAATTTCGATCGGTTCTGGATATTTGGCAGACTATAATCTAGAGATTGGACATCAGACCTTATAGACTATATTACTGAGTAGAACAGTCTCTTAACTCAAATTAGAATAATCTATTAGGCCAGCTAGAACAGCTTTTTCTTCAGAATTTAACAGTCTGCAAACAATATCTCAATTTATATAACTTAAAAAAAACGAATGTTTGAGGAATCAAAAAAGTTTGGAAAGTTGTAGTGATTTAAAACAACTACAACTTTCCAAACTTATTTGATACCTCAGACATTAGTTTTTTTTATTTATATTAACCGATTTCAGTTATTTTGGCAATTGTAATAATGAATCAAATTTTTAAAGTTTTAAAAATTGTTTTTTTTGCTCGTGTTTCAGCTTTGCGGCCATTTTCATAAGTGTTCACTCATGTTCTTTCTCTAGATTACAGGCTGCCTACTTCATATAGTAGATATATATTTTGAATTTTTGGATATTACAGTTGATATACTATCTTAAAGTTGAAAAATAATTAGCAAAAAAATATAGTTTTGTCTTTTTTTACAATTTACGCTTTACGGTTGTGTTTGATAGTTTATAATAGTCTCGTACTGTAAAAGATTAAGATTCGTTAAATATAGGAATTGTTTAACAACGAATCGTCAATATGGTCAAAATTGATAACACTGCAAATCATTCAATTCAACTTTACAGTGAATTAAAGAAAAATCGTGAAAAGGTTTGATCAGTTTATTATTTGAAAGTATCTTTTTATCATTTTGAAAATTCCATTTAGCTTTGCGATGTTCAATTAAAAGTTCGGGACACTTTGATACCAGCTCATAAAATCATTTTGGTATTAAACTCTGGATATTTTCAAGGTAAATTTGCAGGTAAAAGTTTCACCAACAGTATTTTTAATATAAATTTAAACAATTTCTTAATATTTAAGGAACAATTTCTTATGCAGACTCACATGAAGCTGTAGTTGCAATAGCGAAAGAGTTTTCCTTGGATTCAATAAAATCAATTGTTGATTACATGTACGACGGAATATTGAATTTTACTCCGGAAAATGCAATGAACTTGCTTACAGCCGCAAGTTTTTACCAAATTGAGTTTATTAAGGAAAAATGTTGCGAATTTTTAACAAAAAGTATCACAACCGAAAATTGCATTCGAACTTGGCGTTTGTTTGGTAAACAAAAACCACTATATATAAACTTCGTACTAGTTTTTATTATATTTCAACGCTATATTTTAGATTTAATGAATTGTAATACTGATGAAGTCCATAAGTTCATCGCGACTAGCATCGTTCATATTATCAGTCATCTGGATTTCCTTTCTCTAAACGATAAAGAACTCGTAATTTTATCAGTCAGTCATTCACACATTTCAATTAAACAATTGATTTCTCTACTTATAGATTCTCAGATTTTTTGAAAGTATTCGAAAATTTATATGTAAAAAATCAGCTGAGGGATTTTTTCTGGCTATGATTGCCTGGATCAAACACGACGAGGCCAGGAAGTCTTGTAATACTGAAATAATTAAAATATTTCCATTGGAATTTTTAAACACAATTCTTCAGCATATCAAACGCGAGAAATTAATACAAGAGAATTCCGAATTAGCCAGTTGGCTATTAAACGCCAAAATAGATACCGAACTTTGCAAACGTGATTCAAATTCTATTCTCATTATGGAAAAGGATGCAACCTTCTACTGGATTTTTAATCCAGATACCATGAATTTAAAAAGAATAAGATCTCCAATGGAAGTAACGGGATTTAGCTTGGTCACAGTTGATTCAAAAATATTACTTATTGGAGGAAAATTGAAAAATGGAGAATATTCGAAATATTGTTATATTCTTGATACGGTTGTTAAAGAATGGAATATAATTAAATTTGAACATGAAATTGAGAATTACAAATCGTGCCAACTGGATGGGAAAATTTATTTGCTGAGTACAAAAAATGAAAACGTCGAAATAATATCCTTTGATATTAAGACTCAAGCTATTGTCAAGCTATCAGCACCTCCGTTTTACGAATTTTGCAACATATTTGCTTCAGGTAGATTTAGAATGCTTTGTAATTATATTATATAATACTAAATGTATCCGTTTTAAGATGGTTCAATATATCTAATATCGCTAACCGTTGTAATGAATAGTGACTTAGAAAGCAGAATACACCTATTAGATATAACGGAGAATTCTTGGGAGATATTACCGATTACGTTGATTGAACGTTTTCAATCTAATGATGAATTGCTTTTAACTCTTATGAAACCCGATTTTCTAGAAAAATTATCTAATAGTGTTAGAAAAAATGTCAGAGGACACTATAACCTCCTTCACCTTTACATTAAAAGTCACAGCAAACATGGGTAAGTAGAAAGTATTTCGCAGTTATGTTTTTTCTTATAATTCAAAGAGTATTTATTATTTGTAGATACAAACTAATTTTCAATATGCCTGAAAATAATCCAACATTCTATAAAGTTTCTAATCAGGGATTTTCCCGATGGGTAGTTAATAAATGGGAACAAATAATAATTTACAATTTTGATGGAGCACACATCACTTCACTTCCATAATAATGTAATTTGAAACAGTCTTTTGCATAAATTTGAAGAAAGGTTTGTATTCAACAAAACTGAGATAATAATTTTGTAATTGAAATTAACAAAATCGAGGAAACTTGTCCTAAAATGAAATTATACCACAGAAAATCAAATATATTTTAGTAAGTACTTTTTGTGTTTATTTTTGCAAAAAATTATTTTTTTTTAAATTGAAATATACAATTTTAACGGAATATTAAGATGTAAAATGCGATTTTCCTGATTTAATTTACTGCGTGGATGCTGTTTTTTTTGCCTTTTTAACCCCATCCACTCCTGTCTCTTCTTCAGACTTTTACCAATTTTTTTGTAATATGAAGCTGCCATCACACTTAGCCCACCGCTCTCTTTTAAATGCGTAACGTATTTTATGGGCAGTAATTTTAAGCACCATTCCAACTAGAAATTAAAGATTTTTTACGAGTACAGTAATAAACCTATCGAAATGGGGGCAACAGTCTTATAATTTCCACCAAATATCTACGTCCCTTTGACCGTGACCTTTTACTCCGTTTCGTTTACTTATGCCTTTTTTTATCCTCTGAAGAACTGTCATACGATTTTTTATGACTCCGGCCCAACCAAAGTCCTTCCGATCCGTTTCGTTTCCCTAAAAACGTATCGAACAGAGACCTGCCTATGACTATCATTACACACGGACTGAATAAACCGACTGCTTGGACCTCTTGTGATTACACGAGATAAACTGAACCCCACACCGACAAGTGGAACAAATGAAAACCGGGCCATTTTTATTTCAGCAACATCGTGGTCAGAGATAATTTATCGGAATTTCGTAGAATTGTGGGGCCAAATAAAATTTATTAATAATTTTTATAATATTACTGATTGTATAAAGACAATAAAAGGGTAGAATTTTTCATAAATAAATATAGCACACGTAAATAAAAACTATTCGAGATGCGCACGCTTTGGCGTCTACAAACCGAATGATTTTTTCGAAATAAGTGGGAATAGTAGCCAATCACACGTCGTTCCTCATTAACTTCAAAATGAAATCTTTACTTTTCGTTCTTCTATTCGTATCATCATTCCCACTTCGTCTCTTGCCCAATATTTGGTGAAGTTAGACGCCTTCCTGCGCCAATGTAATCACGGTCATGTGTTGCATATTTTCTCACCTTACAATTTTTGGAGGCTCTAGTAATTATCATTAACCCTTCGTTAGACCCCTCTGTCATACAACGATATACATTTACAAAAGTGTACACTATGTACACTGCATACGGAATGTTCAAAGTTGAAATTGGTACAATTGTACTAAGGGGTTCAATGAAGGGTTAAAGGTAAAACCTGAATCGTACGTCAATGCGTCCGTCATGCGTGCGTCCGGTTACAGTTCGATGCGGTGACAGTTGGGTACGGCAACGAATCTGGAGTTAATTCATTGTTTTGCACTTCTTCTATTAGTTTATCGTCGAAACAATTACTTTGAATTTGTTCCATACTTTAATTGCTTAAATCGTAAACAAACTTTTTTGCGAATTGACATTTCCGTGCGTTGCCGCATGTAAAAGTAGAAATTCGACCTACTCTATGCGGTTGCCACATCGGAAAACGTATTATTAGGGGAGTACTCATAGCTGCCCGTTGATTTTACTCGAACTGTCAACATGATGCACGCATGACGGACGCATCGACATACGATTCAGGTTTTAGCTTAATATTATAGATAACAGGCTCTCTAGCGGAATTAGAGTGTAAAGCGAATGGTGTAAATACAGTTTTAAGGATATCGAGATCCGGTTCTATTTTACTTCATTTCTAATTTGACGTTGATTTCTCGTGTTTTCGAATTTCGATCGGTTCTGGATATTTGGCAGACTATAATCTAGAGATTGGACATCAGACCTTATAGACTATATTACTGAGTAGAACAGTCTCTTAACTCAAATTAGAATAATCTATTAGGCCAGCTAGAACAGCTTTTTCTTCAGAATTTAACAGTCTGCAAACAATATCTCAATTTATATAACTTAAAAAAAACGAATGTTTGAGGAATCAAAAAAGTTTGGAAAGTTGTAGTGATTTAAAACAACTACAACTTTCCAAACTTATTTGATACCTCAGACATTAGTTTTTTTTATTTATATTAACCGATTTCAGTTATTTTGGCAATTGTAATAATGAATCAAATTTTTAAAGTTTTAAAAATTGTTTTTTTTGCTCGTGTTTCAGCTTTGCGGCCATTTTCATAAGTGTTCACTCATGTTCTTTCTCTAGATTACAGGCTGCCTACTTCATATAGTAGATATATCTTTTGAATTTTTGGATATTACAGTTGATATACTATCTTAAAGTTGAAAAATAATTAGCAAAAAAATATAGTTTTGTCTTTTTTTACAATTTACGCTTTACGGTTGTGTTTGATAGTTTATAATAGTCTCGTACTGTAAAAGATTAAGATTCGTTAAATATAGGAATTGTTTAACAACGAATCGTCAATATGGTCAAAATTGATAACACTGCAAATCATTCAATTCAACTTTACAGTGAATTAAAGAAAAATCGTGAAAAGGTTTGATCAGTTTATTATTTGAAAGTATCTTTTTATCATTTTGAAAATTCCATTTAGCTTTGCGATGTTCAATTAAAAGTTCGGGACACTTTGATACCAGCTCATAAAATCATTTTGGTATTAAACTCTGGATATTTTCAAGGTAAATTTGCAGGTAAAAGTTTCACCAAGAGTATTTTTAATATAAATTTCAACAATTTCTTAACATTTAAGGAACAATTTCTTATGCAGACTCAAATGAAACTGTAGTTGCAATAGAGGAAGAGTTTTCCTTGGATTCAATAAAATCAATTGTTGATTACATGTACGACGGAATATTGAATTTTACTCCGGAAAATGCAATGAACTTGCTTACAGCCGCAAGTTTTTACCAAATTGAGTTTATTAAGGAAAAATGTTGCGAATTTTTAGCAAAAAGTATCACAACCGAAAATTGCATTCGAACTTGGCGTTTGTTTGGTAAACAAAAACCACTATAGGCTTCGTACTAGTTTTTATTATATTTCAACGCTATATTTTAGATTTAATGAATTGTAATACTGATGAAGTGCATAAGTTCATCGCGAATAGCATCTTTCATGTCATCAGTCATCTGGATTTCCTTTCTCTAAACCAAGCCTGGGCACTCCTTGGCTCGTCTGGCTCCTCACAACGATAACATTTTTATTCAAATTTTACGAGAATACAATCAATGTATGAAAATTTTTACTCGACTCTCCAACGCAATGATACGTGTTGGTAGACGACGGCCACTTCGGCAGCCAAAATCAAACGATTGACTAACAATCGATGGAGCGAGCCTACGACAGTCATTCAGTATAATTTCTGTTGTTGATGCGTGCGGATGTATACATTTGCTCCCCAAAACTCTAATTACTTCCCAAAGTACACTGACGTACGAAATTTTTTCAGAAATTCGATTTTTTAATTTTAATTTTCCATTATGAAACGCTCATATTCAAATTCAAATACTATGTCGTGTGATTGGGAAAACAAATATTTAATAACCACAAATAATGATAACCGTCAATGTCTAGTTTGCAATTACATGTCGAATAAAAAATTCAATCTAGAACGCCATTACAACAGCTGTCCTATCAGGTAACATAATGCAATTTAGCGTATGTTTTTTCGAAGCACAGAACCGGAAATACCTCCCCACAAGTTTTTTTGCACAACGGAACTTATTATTTTTTTGTAATCGCATCATGATAAATTGTCCACTGTTCCTAAACATCTCCATCAAAAGCGAAAGAGCGTAAAAAATGAAAAAGATGCGTTTTCTCATTTTGTGTTATAGTATATGAAGAAACATAAAATTTCTTTGAGTAATAGTAAATCACTACATACATGGTGCCCAGGCCTGCTCTAAACGATAAAGAACTCGTAATTTTATCCGTCAGTCATTCACACATTTCAATTAAACAATTGATTTCTCTACTTATAGATTCTCAGATTTTTTGAACGTATTCGAAAATTTATATGTAAAAAATCAGCTGAGGGATTTTTTCTGGCTATGATTGCCTGGATCAAACACGACGAGAAGGCTAGGAAGTCTTGTAGTACTAAATTAATTAAAATATTTCCCTTGCAGTTTGTAAACACAATTCTTCAGCATATCAGACGCGAGAAATTAATACAAGCGAATTCCAAATTAACCAGTTGGCTATTAAACGGAAAAATAGATACCGACCTGTGCAAACATAATTCAAATTCTATTCTCATTATGGAAAAGGACGCAACCTGCTACTGGATGTTTAATCCAGATAATATGAACTTAAAAAGAATAAAATCTGCAATGGAAGTAACAGGATTTAGTTTGGTCACAGTTGATTCAAAAATATTACTTATTGGAGGAAAATTGAAAACTGGAGAATATTCGAAATATTGCTATATTCTTGATACGGTTGTTAAAGAATGGAATATAATTAAATTTGAACATGAAATTGAGAATTACAAATCGTGCCAACTGGATGGGAAAATTTATTTGCTGGGTATAAAAAATGAAAACGTCGAAATGATATCCTTTGATATTAAGACTCAAGCTATTGTCAAGCTATCAGCACCTCCGTTTTACGAATTTTGCAACATATTTGCTTCAGGTATATTTAAAATGCTTTGCAATTATATTATATAATGCTAAATATATTCGTTTTAAGATGGTTCAATATATCTAATATCGCTAACCGTTGTAATGAATAGTGACTTAGAAAGCAGAACATACATATTAGATATAATGGAGAATTCTTGGAAGATTTTACCGATTACGTTGATTAAACAATTTCAATCTTATGGTTTAGCAACACTCCTTTTAAATCTTATGAAAGCCGATTTTCTAAAAAAAATTATCTAATAGTGTTATAAGAAATGTCGAAGGACACTATCGCATCCTTTACATTCACATTAAAAGTCACAGTAAAGATGGGTAAGTAGAAAGTATTTCGCAGTTATGTTTTTTCTTGTAATTCAAAGAGTATTTATTATTTGTAGATGTCGAATATTTTCCAATATGCTTGAAAATAATTCAACATTCTATGCAGTTTCAAATGAGGGATTTTCCCGATGGGTAGTTAATAAATGGGAAAAAATAATGATTCACAATTTTGAAAGAGCACACATCACTTCACTTCCATAATAATGTAATTTGAAACACTCTTTTGCATAAATTTGAAGAAAGGTTTGTATTCAACAAAACTGAGATAATAATTTTGTAATTGAAATTACCAAAATCGAGGAAACTTGTCCTAAAATGAAATTATACCACAGAAAATCAAATATATTTTAGTAAGTACTTTTTGTGTTTATTTTTACAAAAAAATATTTTTTTTTAATTGAAATATACAATTTTAACGGAATATTAAGATGTAAAAAGTGATTTTCCTGATTTAGTTTACTGCGTGGATGCTTTTTTGTAATATGAAGCCGCCATCACACAGCCCAACGCCTCCTTTTAAATGCGTAACGTATTTTATGGGCAGTAATTTTAAGCTCAAGAATTAAAAAACACCATTCCAACTAGACACTAAAGATTTTTTACGAATACAGTAAATAAACCTATCGAAATGGGGGCAACAGTCTTATAATTTCCATCAACTATCTACGTCCCTTTGACCGTGACCTTGGCCTTTTACTCCGTTTCGTTTACTTCTTGTGCCTTTTTTCATCCTCTGAAGAACTGTCATACGATTTTTTATGACTCAGGCCCAACCAAAGTCCTTCCGATCCGTTCCGTTTCGTTTCCCTAAAAACGTATCGAACAGAGACCTGAGGCCCTATCGCCGAACACGATACGATTGGTTCGAGTCGTAAACTCCATGTTGTTGTTCGTGTAAAACACTAACAACAACATTGAATTTACGATTCGAACCAATCGTATCGTGTTCGGCGATAGGGCCTCTGCCTATGACTATCATTACACACGAACTGAATAAACCGACTGCTTGGACCTCTTGTGTTACACGAGATAAACTGAACCCCACACCGACAAGTGGAACAAATGAAAACTGGGCCATTTTTATTTCAGCAACATCGTGGTCAGAGATAATTTATCGGAATTTCGTAGGATTGTGGGGCCAAATTAAATTTATTAATAATTTTTATAATATTACTGATTGTATAAAGACAATAAAAGGGTAGAATTTTTCATAAATAAATATAGCACACATAAATGAAAATTATTCGAGATGCGCACGCCATGGCGTCTACAAACCGAATGATTTTTTCGAAACAAGCGGGAATAGTAGCCAATCACACGTCGTTCCTATTACACTCGAACTGAAATTTTTAGTCTTTGTTCGTCTTTTGGTATCATCATTCCCACTTCGTCTCTTGCCCAACATTTCGTGAAGTCAGATGCCTTCCTCCGCCAATGTAATCACGGTCAATGGATCATGGACGTTGAATTGCAGGTTGAATTAAATTAGACTTACCAAAATCTTTTCCTTTCTAAATACAGTAGAACGCGAAACACGCGTAAATGCAAAACTCGTGTAATTGCACGCAAAATTTGTGCATGGAGGATTTTTAAGCATTTTTCATATAAATATACACGGATAAATGAAACATGCTTAATTGCAATACTTGCTTAAATGCAACCATTTTCACATCCGCAAAAGTATAAATTATATGAAATTTTACACGCTTAAATGAACATGTGCAAAAATGAAATGTAATTACACAAAAAAAAGTGATTATCCGTGCTGCGTAAAAATGCAAAACACGGATAAATGCATATAAAATTCTGCGAAATTCGATGTGCATTTAAGCGTGTTCTACTGTAACAGGTTGAAAATCAAGTTGGCAATAATTGGACACCACAGATATCCTACTTGGACACATTTCGCTGAATCTCCCCATCATGCCCTCTTACCCTCTCCCGAAACGATCTAATTGCATGCAAATTCCCGTTCTTATTCTATTTTTTATTGGAAATTTTCCAGTTTGCAATTGATTGAGCGAAATGTTTTGTGTGTATGACAACGTACTAGAATTAGCATGAAACTAAACCCTAAAAATGTGTTTCAAACTGAGAAAAAGGCATGAAAAACTTGAAATAAAACAAACGAACAGACTTTTTGCAAATGGCTAGAATCAAAATCAGGATTTTATTAATACAGAGCCTTCTATTTACTACGTATAAGCACAAATAATATACAGATGAACAGAGCTCAAAGAAAACCATGTTATATGAAACCAAATCAAGCGAGCTTTTAAAAGCCGAAAAACTTTTTCCTCTGGGAGAGAACCTTGTCTTCGGTTCTTTTGAGATGATTTCAAGCTTTTGTAAACTTGTTTTATACAACCCCACCGCCGCGCCAATCATACAAAAAATTCAACACATTTATTACATTCACTTGTGTGTGTTCGGCATACGATTTGACGAGAAACTATCTCTCCACTCTCGCTCAAAATTTAAGTCAAAAGCTTTTGTCGGCTGATCTTCTGTCGGCTGATCGTTAAAAATTGTATCATGAGTTTCTTTGAGCTCTGGTCATCTGTATATTATTTGTGGTATAAGTAAAAGTTAAACTTAATAAAACTGACTGACACCATCGGTGAACTGTCAGTGTCAATTCAGTTTTGTTAATGCATGCGTGATTGTTGTTTACAACTTTCCTCGTGGGATGTGAAAATTTAGAAAAACCAGGAGAATTGACAATTTCTTGCATTAAAAGTATAAAAAAAATATTAAATCCACGTTTTCGCAGTCTTCCGGTAAGGTAAACTTCCTTATCAATTTGTTTCAAAGCGAAATAACAGAAAAAAACAGTAGAAATGGTCGACAACAAAATACTTTTAAATAATCAGGTATTAAAAAAGTTTCAAATATTTCCGATAACATTAAATTTACGCAAAACATTAGATTGTAGCACGAAGAAAAACTATACAGAAAGCCAAAACCGCAGTTATCAATAAACAAGTGAATAAAATAAGAAACACTAAAAAATTGATAGAAAAATATCCCGAAAATGAAAAATTCAAAAAGAAATTGGAAAAATCAACGGAAATACTGTTTTGTTTAAAGGTAGTTTGAATAATATTAGGGGTATTTACTTCACCTC
Organism: Chrysopilus asiliformis; assembly: GCA_964034945.1. Lineage (NCBI taxonomy): Eukaryota > Metazoa > Arthropoda > Insecta > Diptera > Rhagionidae > Chrysopilus > Chrysopilus asiliformis. The sequence goes on from OZ035960.1 coordinate 108,833,243, forward strand.
GCAAAACTGTCGTAAACTGAGTTTTTGACCCAGTTTGCGACGTTTACGGCCAATTTATTCACTAGGAGTTAAATCGCCTTAACTCCCTTAACTCACCTTTTACATGGAAAATAACACTAGCTAACTCCCTTAACTCACTAACTCGGCTTAACTCCTAGTGAATAAATTAGGGGTTAGTGAATACCCCTATTGTTTTTGTTTTACAAAAAATTGTGGGTATTCAATAACAGGATTTTGATTTTTTAGAAATTAAAATGTCAGCATATTCTAAAAGAGGCGATTTTGTACGAAAAAGACCCTCAAAAAGTCCTCACGAGTGGAAATTCAACTGCAGAAGAATTCGCTCTGGCCTCGGTAATATCAAATAAATTAGTCAAAAATACTGTCAAGGAGTTAAAAGAATTATTCAATTTGGATTCGGATCCTTCTTTGAAAGCCACTTTAAATCAACCAAGCAGAAGGCAGAAAAAGAAAACAAGTTTAGGGAAGAAAACAAAAGTTAAAGCGGTTCGCAAGATTATCAAAGATCCAGCAATTAACAAATGGCAAGTAACAGATGTTGGTGAACCATCGACAACTGGCGCTACCGAAAACAAATTTAAAGTTGCCAAGGATAATCAATTCATTGAAGTGAAGGCAGAGCCTGAAATTAGCAATGAAGGGAGATCGGAGAATAAGAAAAAAATTAGGAAATTTGAAGAGTCGAATTCAGTGCCATTGTCTAAAACGTTAGACTCATTTTTTATAACTCAATCCGGTGACAACTACTTGTCAACAGCTGTTCCAGTGGTTAATTTAGAAAGTTCAACAGTTTCTGTCAAACACGAATATCCAAATAAAGCTATGAGAGAAAACTTTAACGCTGGACGCGATGATAAACAAAAAAGTCAATCATTTAATAACAGTTTTAAGGGCAAAAAACCGAATAGTGTACCACCTTTTAGGGGTACAAAACTGCACTTCGGAAATGACTTCAAAAACAGACCGAAATTTGAAACACCACAAAAAACTGCGACTCCAGAAGATCTCCACCCATCTTGGTTGGCCAAGCAACGGCTGAAACCTATTATCACACAGTTTCAAGGAAAAAAGATGGTTTTTGGCGACGACGAGGAACAGTCTTCGAGCAAATCTACGAAAAGGGTATTTTCTCCGTTCAACGACAAAAAGGCCGCTTCCAATGCAAAACTACCAGAAAGTTCCGAGGATTTGCATCCATCATGGGCTGCAAAACAAAAACTTAAACCGATTATAAGTGAATTCAAGGGGAAAAAGACTACTTTCGATGATTAAACGATTTGAATGTTATCTAAATTTACTTTTATTTATTTTTTACTACTAGTCAACCTTTGGGACATAGTGACCCCTGCATTTATCTTTTCTCAGCAACGCATTGATATCCACATCGGGGTATTTATCTTTGAGCATCTCTAGATCCAAATTGGGATTCCTTCGTAGCAGCATCATAACTTGATTGCGATCACGGCTGGAAGGGAAATGTTAATTTTTACTCCCTTACCGAATTTACAAAAAAATATATTACTTTTTAGCCTTCCTCTTGTCCATGTAGATTTTCTCTCTGTATTTCCGGATGAATTTCCTTACAGCGGGACCGCCAAAGGTCTTTCGGTGCTTCTCAAACCATTCTTTATTTAATTCAGCCGGAATTGTATGTTCGCTAGCTTCGTACAAAGTTTTGATACCAAATTCATTTGCCGCATAATATTTGCTCCGTTCGGCAAGTGTTCCGATCTCCAGCAAGTGGTAAGCATTGTTCCGTTCTTTTACCACCGTTTCGAGGTTCTCCATGGACTCCCGTACCTGGAATTTTATTACGTAAATAAGCTTCTATCGTATAAAAAACAATCTTACCTTATCTAATCGTTCTGGGCTTGGAAACAGTTCCATTTTCTCGTTACATTCGTGCTCCATAGTAAGTAACATATTTCGTTCCTTTAGCAGAATGTACCACAATTTGTGTAAATCTGAATTCGATTTAATTCTTAATTCGTCTTCTTTCCATGCTCGACCCACTTTGATTTCGTTTTCAGCCCAGTTTTTCTTGTCGTCGAAAAACTCCATCAAATCATTCCGGATTGCTGTGAGATGAAGTAACTTTCGCTGGGATTCATTTCTGGAAACGACAATTTTTTAGGTTAAGTTAGAGGAAAATACAAGTTTTTACCTAAATGGGGCTGTTGAATTTTGTGCCCCCAAGTTAATTTGTGATATTCTATTACAGAGTGTACTGAGGCTCCTTAATTGAGGCAACTGCACCACTTTGGACAGAGAAATCATCACCGAAGAATTTTCAAAATAACTTGAACCCAAAACCAATGATGTCACATTCGAGCAGTGTTGATGCGAGAGCCGCTTCTTGAAAATCCCCAAAAACTAATGCAAAAAGGATTTTACAGCTAGTGTTTTTGAAAAAAAAAACGTTACTAAACTTATCAATATTTTTTCAATTATTTCACATATACCTAAAACTACTATAGGAAATTAAGTTAGGTTCCCATACAACGCGAAAGGGAAAAGATAGGTAGCGCAGCAGTTTTCGTGAACGTGTAGTTCGAATACAAGAAATGGCGTCGCTAAGCGGTCCGTCGTAAATATTCAGCTGTCACAGTTTCTTCGTATATAGTTTATTTATTAAATACAAAGTTTAGAATGGTATTCCAATGTGTCAACAGTACCTTGTGGTTAAATTTACACAGGTAAGTGAGTTTTAAAACAATATACAGTAATCCCTCCAACTGCGCGGTAGATACGTTCCACAAAAGGAGCGCGCAAACCGAAACCGCGCACTGTGAACCCTACTTTGTATGAAATTTTGGGGTTAGGAACATGTTTTTTTAAACGAAAATTATAAAAAAACCGCGCAACTGCGAAATTTTTCCGCGCAGTTCGAAATTTTGGTATTAAAAACTTAACCGCGCAGTTCCGAAACCGCGCAGTTAGAAACCGCGCAGTTGGAGGGATTACTGTACAAAGAAATTTTGACAGCTGAATATTTTACGGTGGACTACTTAGCGACACCAATGCCACGCCATCTCCTGTTTTCGAACTAAAGATGTTTGCCGATGAATTTGGCTACCATTTCCTATATAGTAGGTATTAGATGGTATTATATATTATGTTGTTTTAACGCCGCAGATGTTACATTTTTCTCATTCATGGAAAAAACCATGGATTTTTGAATAAAGAAATAACATACCATAAAAATTCAATACATGCTATAAAATTTTTAATTCAGATTCATAAAAAACAAAATATAATTTTTGGGAATAACAACCTGTTGAAAAAATACTTACAGATAACCGATCTACAAAACCAAATATCTTAATCGTAACGATTGGGATTTGCATGTTGTTGTTAGAAGAAAACACTAACAACAACACTCAAGTTACGATTATGATCGTATTCGATAATAGGCCCCCTGAGATCTTTCATTAAAAACTACACACGATAAATTTTTTATTTGTCCGATTTTCCATCCGCCATTTCATGTTTCCTGAATTTGAAATGTGCATTTATAATTATTTTTCCAAGGTTTTTGATTCAAGGTCTCTTTAACTTATGTTTCTATTTATTTGGGTGTATGGAAGTAGGAAACTAACGAAATTGAAGAGATTGAACCTGGGATTTTTTATCAGGTCGTGAATCTAAAATACGTTGATTGTTTTTAAAATTTAAAATAACAGAAAAAAAACAAATCCTTTTACATTTTTTTATTAACACTTAGATGGCAGATTGATATGGATTTATGCTTTAAATACAAATCTATAAAAGTATTTTGCTTGTTCTGTATTCAGTTTTCACAATTTTATAATTTGGAATTTTGATTAATTTATTAATTCATGTTCCTGTACATGGAGGAGAAAAATTGTTGAGAATAATTTTTTTCAATCAAATTAATTGGAAACGTACAAACGAAATAATTTTTATACTATTGGGAGATTATTGTACAATCTCCATTACATACATACATAGATTGTTTCTAATTATTGCATAAATGTTATTTAAATTCTTTAATATTTAATATGATTCTATTTGATGGCAGTGCAAAATGTATTTATTTCAATTTTCTGTACGTAAATATATTCGATAAAAGATGAGATGTCTGGCACATTGCTATTTAAAAAATAATAATTTTAAATCGTTTTTGTATTACTACAGCTAATTATAATAAAATTATTTAAGTTTGTTGATTTTTTTTAAGTAAACATTAAAAGTGACAACATTATGGCTTAAGTTTCATTTTGTTTCATAAATGTTTTTTTTTATATGTAAAACTAATTAAATGCTTTAAGCCTAAGACTTAAATAAACAATTATTTCAAATAGAAAAACTTCATTTTTTGCTTTTTTTTATAGTCAAGAATTTTTTATGTTAAAACTATGAAAGGCACTGTCGATATCTGTCTGCATTACGTTGGATTTCAGATAAATAGGAGGACATTTGTTGGTTCAGATTCTTAATTTGTGAATCTAAATCTGTTAATTTATTATCATTAATTTGATAAATTTTGGTCATACCTAAAATTTAAAAAAAAAAACATTTAAAAAATAGATTTCTCTACTTAATATTAAAAACATACTCTCAAGTTCTCTAAGCTTTCCTGTTGTGTCGACTGTTAATTTTGATGCTCGCTGAAGAAGTTTCTGGGCTCGCTCGCGGGCTGACTCGGAGGATTTCGCTTTATCCGTCAAGGATGAGTTTGCATTCACGAAGTTATTTCGCAGCTAAAATACAAAATTTTTTTCAAATATAAAATTTTGAACTGGTGTGTTAATTGGGCAATCCCACGATAAATGTTTTTTCAATTTTTTTAACATTCAATTTTTGTTATAGTATTCAATTTTTTAAAAAACTTTTCCACAATTTTTTTTTATTCACCTTTGACGCCAAATCAAATGCATTGCTTGCAGAGTCTTTTACTTGGTCCGCTTGATTTTCGATTTCCTCTGCATCCAAATCATTCTTAACAATATTCTTGTGCAGTTTATTTAATTTTTTAGCAAGTTGGTCAACTTTGTTCGCTGTTTGATTCGCTGGAAGCTCCGCTTGCTTTGTTTCAGCGTCGATCTAAGAGTTAAATAATGTTAGAACATTGAAAAAATATGAACATGCCATGAAGTTGCTAATAAAGATTCATCTAGAATTTTTTAAACAAACATAACATCCCTATTCTGGCGACTGTTAGTGACCGATGACTAGTCAGAATTCGGTCACAGGAGAAAAATGATATAAAATCATATGTAATTCAAAAAAAAAATCTAATTTTAATTTCAAATAATCAAAGATTAATTAGATTTTTTACAATACCTTTTCTAGATCAGCTCTTGTTAATTGTATGTCACTGCTCGCTTCACTAATAGCCGATTGCGCTTTTAATTGCGCTTCATCAGCTTCGTCTAGCGCTTTTACAACATCATTCGCTGTTTTCAAAACTGCATCAGCTTTTTCCCTAAAAAAATATTTAGTTCATCAAAAAAACCTTTTAAAAAATACAAAAATGTTAAAATTTATAAAAGACTGATCTCAATTTCCTTAAGAAGTCACGAAAATAACTTCTGTTTGGCCTCAAAGCACATGGGCGAAAAAAAATCGGATTTTACCCGTTCAAGAACTTAGCCTTGCTGTTTACGAGAATCACACCTGTTCAAAAATTTCAAATCTCTAGCTCAATCCTTTCGAAAGTTGTGGTATTCACAAGCAGACGGACAAATAGACGGCGGGACATGCGGAAATCAAAATCTTTTGTCATCCTAAACACCTTAGTGTAGTTCATTTTTGTGCCCGACAATTGGTTCGATGTGTTACAAATGGTATACTTAATCAAAAACTCCAACTTGATTATTTTATCGAGTATAAAAAAATGATAGAGAAGATTTTTCGGAAAATCACATAAAAATATACCACGTCTTCAAACTTTCGCGAAAAAAATCTTTAGACCACCAAACCCTTGCTACGGTACTTCTAAATTCTCTAAACCTACTTTGTTCCATTCGCTTGATTTTTCAGTTTTTCGACTCGTTCTAAATCGTATCTCGTGTTGTAAATGATGGATTCGACATTTTCCAATGAAGCAACAGCCTGATCAATTTGTTTCGCTAAAATATCAATTTCATGTGGATCCAATTGCAAATCAAGAAGTGTAGTTTTCTCTGCTATTTCTCGAATTTCTCCAGGCGATGCTGTACTATTGTTGATAATGTCGCTCAAGTCGGTAACTAATTGTTTACCATCCAAGACGATATCATTCGTTCGGTTGAGGAATATTTCGGCATCATCGGCAGCGGCCTTTGATATTGCGTATGCCTCTGACGCATTATTCTTCGCCTGCGACAGTAATCTGATCAAATTATCAGCGTCTTCCTTCTTATCCTGGATAGCCTTCGCTGTGTCGTTTGCAACCTTCAGAGCCTTTTCCGATTTGGTGAGAGCGCCCTTATCACACGACAGTCCGCCGCAAAGTCCGCATCCAGCACCACCGCAAAGTCCATCGCAAGGATCACCACGCCTGTCGCACATTTCGTTGTTCAAATTTGGAATTGCGGCGAATAGCTCGGTTAACTCTTTCTGATAGTCACCTATCGCTTCTGCGTTACTTGCGAGGAGCATTCCGAATTCCTCTTGTGTTCTATTGATGAGGGTTTCCGTTCTTTTGATATGCCTTTCAGCGTTTGCAGTATTCTCTTCAGCTTCAGCTCTTACCGCCGCTAGCTGGTGGACACGCTGCAATGCTTCTCTGGTCAAAGTCAGAGCACCTTCAACATTTGCTTCCTGAAGTTGCGTTGCGTTGTCCTTAAGTTCATTAGATAGTTGCTTCACTTCCTCGCTCTTATTCTTTAACGTGTCCAGCTGTACTTCGGCGATCTTCAATCCCGAATGCACACTAGCCAGGGTATCGTCAGCTGACTTTAGCCTGTCTTGAGATGCTTGCCACATTTTTCGCAGATTTTCCACACGACTTTCCAACTTATTGATGTCGTCGGGTGAGATTGTCGCATTCGCAAGGAGCTGCTGAATGGTTTTCAGTTTTGCGTCCATTGCATTGAAGTCAGCGGAATACGCTCCAGTAGCGCCAACAGTTTTGATCTGTTTCGCCCTCTCGATAGCTTCGTGGGTATCCTGCTCGAGTTGCTTCAAGATCAGATCCCAGTTATCAAAACATTCGCCACACGGGTGACAGTAAGGGGCATGGCCTAAATATCCTCGATCACATTGGTCGCATTTGTAGCCACCGATTCCTTTGTGGCAGACACACTGGCCAGTTTCGCGATTGCACTGATGGTGTGCTGATCCACTTCGATCGCAATCGCAGGCTGAAAATAGTTTTTAGATTTTTTAAATAGTTCAGCTTTAGGGATTGAAAAAGTATTCTACTCACGCTGACAACGGATATTTGGATTGCCCCAGAAATTCTCTTGGCATTGGTCACATTGGCGCCCTCCGAAGCCTTGTTTGCAACTACATTGTCCGTCATACTGAAAATTTGAAAACAATATTCTTTGATAATCAAGCGTTTTGCCCAGTTTATTCATACAAGTTTATTGATGTTGTTGGGTGAGATTAGGGTTGAGAATAAAAAGGTGGAGTATAAGCATATGCTCATTTTTATGCATTCGGCTGATTATTTCCAAAACATATGAGGTCTGCCACAGAGTTTTGCAGAGACTATTGTTTTTAATGAAAATCAAAACTTACTGGATTACATTGCTCCGAAAATGACCCAATAGGATCGCAGTTACAAGCTTCACATCCTTCACCCTTAGCGATTCGCCAGTGGAATGGAATACATTCATCACAGCGCCTTCCCTGAACATTCTTAAGACAAGGACATTGACCGTTTAGATGGTCGCAATATTGGATCGTGCCGTTCGTACCCAACACACTGCAACCACATTCTATGAAATGAAGAACATTTTAAATTGATTTTCCCAAAAAAATTATGTCAAGACTGAAATCACCTCTACAATCCTGTTTCAAGGCATTTCCATAGAATCCCTTCTTACAAACTTCACAATGAGCGCCAGTAGTTTCGTACAAACACTTCAAACACTGTCCAGTTTTGCTGTCGCAGTTTCCATAATCTTGCGAATTCACATTATTGCTACAATTGCAGGATTGGCAGATCCCACCGGGTTTCTCAGGATTCCCAAAGAAGTTATCCGCGCAAACATCGCATCTGGCGCCAGCGTAACCTTCCTGACAAAAGCAGATCATGTCATTGGTTCTTCTGTCCAGCTCGCAAACATCAGCGTGCGAATGCCCTGAAGCAACGGTATCCGGACATCTGCATGGACGGCAGCCGATTTCACTGCCCAGCAATGGGTTTCCGTAGAACCCTTCAATGCACCGATCGCAATGGTAGCCGGATGTGTAATCCGCACAGGATAAACATTGGCCGGTTTTTGCGTCGCATGCATGAGTGTGGCCGTTACATTGACACATTTGGCAGTTGGGAAAGTTCCAGAATCCAGGTTGGCACTGATCGCATTCTCTGCCGTAAGTATTCGGATGGCAGGTACATTGACCAGTTACCAGGTCGCAATCGTTATCCTTTGCTCCGATGCTGTTACAATCGCAGGCTGTTAATAAATAAAAGTTCATAAAAAATTCTCGGGGTTTCGTGATAACAAAAGCTACCTCGACATCCTTCAGGACCAAACCCGTATGTTCCAGGAGCGCACCGCTCACATTGACGCCCAAATACATTTGGCTTACACGGACAATTGCCACCAGATTTTAAACATTGATTACTCGTCGATCCAGTTGGGTTACAATTGCAAGCTAAAAAGATAAAATATATAAATATATCGGCCAAATTTTTAGTTTATTTTTCAAGCATACGATCAGGTTCTTCAAACACAAATATGCTGACTGTATCGAAAATATCATTGCATTCTTGTGATGAAATTTCGTCATAGTGGACATTGTAGTAGGTGTCGTTACATCCGAGTTGATTGTACTTATGACGGTTGGATCCATCGAAAATCGGTGTCGCTTCAATATGTGGAATCAGTGCCAGCTACAAGGCAGATCTTTAATAAAATAGAATATTTTTAACAAAAGACCAATTTAAATTACGGAATCGATTAAAATTTGCGATGCTGGATTATCCTCATTGTGTCGCTGCCGTTCGAAGACCACCTTGAACTTGTAGATTTTGTCTTTTTCAAGACAAATATCGCGTAATGCTACCACATCAGTGCTATATTGAGGAAGTGTAAATGGAACTCGTGTTTCAAGAGCCGGATGCGCACTAGCGCATTTTCCCTGAAGCGGGTATTCGTCCGGTCGTATCAGCGTGATATGAGCATCTTCCCAATCGCCACGAGCTTGCGTCAAATATCGAATCACCACATCATAAGTCATCGTGCGTTGAATACCGTCAACGGTAAATGTTAGTTGGGAGTTTCCAGGAACTCGTTCATATCCGGGTCCTGTGTAAGGCGGTGTACGATCTGATGGCGGTGGTTGTAAAAATATTGAACAGTTCTGGAAAAATTAAAATCGGTTATACACTTGTGATGGGTTATGTGGATCTAATTAGGGCGCTATTTTGTATGCTACTGTGTGAAACCCGTAAAGGATTTTGATTGTTTAACTGTTTACTGAACTAAACAACGAAATTCTAAAAAAAACCTACAATTCCAGAGAACGACATGCATTCGGTGACTTCGGGCGCTTCTGCTTCCACCACTGTATGCAAATGTGGAATAAAATGATTTTGGGCTGGTGTGCCGCACGTTCTTCCCGTCATATGCGGTCGACATCTGCACTGACCCGTTTGCACATCGCAGAAGTTATCCAGGGCGCCACCACGATGGCAATCACAGTGAGCACAGCCATCCGGACTATCAGATAATCCGTAAGTTTCCGGCAAACATTGATTACAGTCCTTTCCGGTGACCAGGCGTTTGCATGTACATTCTCCAGTATACATGTTGCAGCCAATATTGTCAACGGTTCCTAGTAAATTACAGGTACAATTTTGACATCCCTCGGGATTCCTTTCACTCAAGTTCCAAAAACCGTCCTTACAAGTGTCACAACGTCGTCCTTTGACATTCGCTTTGCAGTGACATCGTCCTGCTTCAACGCCGTGCTCGGGATCACTGACACTATCGCAGATGCCTTCATCCAAAGAGCCATTAGGATCACAGTCACAAGCTAACGTAGTAGAAAATTGTTATAATTCATTTTCCGTCCAGATTAAAAGAACAAAATATCAGATTTAAAAACGAAAACTAAGTTGGTTTTTCTTCTGGATCCCTTCGAAATATTTATCTCTCATTTCTAAAAACCAACAAATAACTTACGTTTGCACACATAAGGACTCTGAATATCTTCATATGGATCCCGATAGAAGAACGGAATACATTCTTCACAGTGCTGGCCCTGCGTATTGTGTTGGCAATTGTCGCAGACGCCTCCACTCACCCTACCGGAATGTTCGTAAACAGCCTGATCGAAATGGCAGCTGGTCGCGTGGTTATTGCACGTGCATCCTAAAAGTAAACCGATTAAAGAAACTTTTTTTTATATACAATTGAAAACTCTACTTTTGCAAGCATTGGTTTGTTTTCCCAATGCCGGTTTCCATGGCAGATCATTGAAGAAATCATCGCATTCTTCGCAATTGAGTCCTTTGGTGTTGTGAGTGCATTCGCAACGGCCGTGAACCATGTCAACGACATTGACAACGCCATCTAGCGGCAAACACCGTGACGCGTGACCATAGCAGGAACAGGAACCACGCACGATCATATTACTTATACCGTAATAATATTTCTCTTGGATTTCCTGTCGATCATCTAGCAAAGTGTCGCCCAAGTTGTGCAATTTCGTGAAGTGTATCCTTAAATTGGTCATTTTCAACATATTTTGGACATGCGGTGAATAAGGATTCTCGATTTTCATGTTCGGCGGTAGAATTCGGTGAATCACTTCACCATCTTTCGATGGCTCCACACTCGAATATCTATGATCGCAGATCACATCCGTGATGTTTTTTTGAACTCTGGGAGCTCTCGGAAATGATTCTGCACAGTTGTGAGCAAAGTATTTGTAGACATGCCACGTTATACCAAAATCGTACGACCTTTCGATTACCATCTCAGCTGGCCGAAATGTCGAGAAAACGATGATCAAGTGAGTAAAGTGGAATTCAGCCTCTAGGTCCAGTTGGATCGTCACGTTTTGAACTCCGTTCTCTGACTGCCACCATGTTGGTATTTCCGTTCTGGATTTATGAAAATTTAGTTATTATTTAAAGTTTTTATAAAAAGTACATTAAAATAGAAAGTGCAGTAGGATCGCGAAGACTCGAACCTAAAAAAACGAAGGATGTTTCAGTTATCAAGAAATTCGACTTACTGGATACTTAATTTCCAGAGTTTGAAACCGACTAAATCCACGTAATAATTATTCAAGATTTTTTTTCTAGAGCAAAACAATTCAATAGTTTATAGGTTTACACGAAAAAATTGCGACATTTTAGTTTTTTTCGCAAATCTGTGAAGCTCTGAACGATATTTGGATTTTTAAACAAAACTTAGAGAGAATTTTCCAAAAGTCGTATACCCTATTAATATAAGTTAACGGTCCCATGGACGATAATTTTGTTAACGCTCTTTTACATATGGACTGGTTGGTTGGTTTGATAGGAGGGGGGTTCACCAGGGAACCCCACGCACGCAGGCCTCAAGGACTGAAAAAGGGGCATAAATCTAAGATTCGAGTTACTGGGTGCATCTCAGTTCGACTTTTAAGATATGAGATCCGCAGTTTTTTATATAGTACCGTTTGTAAAAAAAAGTTTTCATACCCTGGCATATGTTTATAAATAATTTGTCCTATTCTATGGTTCAAATATGGATCGTTGTCAGTTTCCCGCCTCGTGTCGCACAAGAAGCATTTCTTCTCCTCCAAATGGGACACAATGCAGAATCGTTCAGGATTTTTTAATCCGCATGTTGAAGTAGCTACCAGACGATTTTCTCTACCAATCAAAAGATTACCCGTCGCTGGATAACATGAGCTCTGCTCGCACGGATGCACTCTTGGTGGCGGTTTGTATTCTGTTGGAAAATTTTAAAAATTACTTAAAACCTAGAAATTTAAAAATTTGATTGAAATGTAGAAAAAAAAACAAGAAATGAGATGACATGAGGAGAAAATGATTGAGCATATCAGAATCACAACAGGGATCGAAATCAAAAGATTATTTACAAGAAATCAAGTAATCAACGTTAATTTTCTCCATATAGCCAGATGTGAAGATTCAGGAATACAGTCTATGTGTTAGAGCGCAAGGTGCGCGTGGGGGTATTTTTAGAATTCATTTGCGTCGAGGTGTTTTAGCAAAACGGAAGAAAATTCAATTGTAAACAAATCAGAATTAGTAATCAAATTGGAACTAGAAGACTTTTTTTTGATTCTATAGAAAAAATTAATAAACATGTGGAAAACGTTGGCATACTGAAAGTTTGAAAGGCTTTTCACATTTTTCGGGATTCAAATAAGAGACATAGATTTGAAAATCAATAAGTTGAAAACATGTTAAAATTTTAATGGCTTAATTTTGAAGTAATTTTCCTTTTTGTTTTCCGAAATACGTAAAAGAATATGTGAAAAGTCTTTATTTTTATTGATAGAAAAATTCGTTAAAAAAAAATTGGAAACTCCATTCTGGGAAAATAATTAGTTTCGTTGTATTTTTTCCAGTCTTCGAATACACAAATTAAAAGATAACTGTGTAATATTTCCAGGTCATAACACTGGAATTAATTTCCATTTGGATTACAAGAAATTTGGGGTTATTTATTGGGGTCTAAATGAACCTGTGTCGTAAACCCTATAAAACGGACTATTGTTAAATTTCATTCCATTTCGATTAAAATTTCCAATATCGTAAAATTCTGTAAAATCATAATCCGGATCATCTTCGATTGGCGGTTGATCTCCTCGTAGTTGTGTCGTTAGGGTTGATGCCGGTGTAGTTATTTTGTAGTATCCAAAATGACGATATTTTTGAACTAAATTTTCGAATTTTTGCGGATTTAATGTAAGTATTTTCAATGAAAATGTCAATGAATGTATGAACAGTTTGAATATATATAAAATGTTTTTTTTTTCTTATAATAGTTTTAATTGATTAAACTTACGTCTGGGCGGAGGTCGTCGTACACGTTCTCTGGGATCCCTCTCCTGATAATGTCTGCTGTCTGGATGCCGTTGTGCATTGCTTAATATTAAATCTATTAAGAACTATTCAATTATTTTTCAAAAAAAATTATATCAATGTTAAATAGTTTACCTTGTACTATAGTAAAAACTATATAGAATAGGACGCCATTAAATGACGTCCTTAAACAAACCATTGCTGTATAGTAAACGTTGTGTCGTTTGTATTTTGCTGAAAAAAAAAATTTGAAAAAATTAATTGAAGATTAATATTCTTATATACGTCTTGCTATAAAAACTTAAAATGATTGAAAATCCAATTGAACAAAAAATTTCATATAATAGTCAGAATATAATAAAATATCTGTTGTGATCAACACAAAACTTTCCTCTGCAATATTTAATTTCTATGGAAAAATATGTTTTAAAAAGAAATATTTTTTTCAAATATCTCGAGAACTGTTAAAGATACGTAAAAACCGTTAAATGGAAAAATGCAGGAAATTTTATTTCCTTTAAATTTGGTGATGTTTATTTTTTTCATTTAAAAAAAAACTTAATTTTTTTGAAATATGTTGAGAACCTTCAGAGATACAAAAAAGCTATGAAAGCAAAAAATGTGGAAAATTTTATATCCCTTAAATTTTGTTATGTTCATTTTTCCCAAAAGGGCATGAATTTTGATAAATTTTAAGAATACGGAATTTTTTTGAAAAAAGAATGTGTGGGAGGTACCCGTTATAGCTACCATAACTTTTCCAAAAGTTCATAGTAAACCACGATTTTTGCAAAACTCATCTACAAAATCTTTCAAGTCGGTAGGTGAACGCGTTCTCGAGTTATTTAAGATACGTACAAAGGACAGACCGACAGACATGCATGGACATCTTCATAATTTTGACTGATACAAATTTCGTACTGATTTGAAATTTTTTTTATCTGCACCCATTCTCAAATCGGTCTCCGTCACGAATACAATACTTTCCCTCTATAGCAGAAGAAAGTAAAAATGACGCTAAATAAAGGGTCTTTCAATAGCTGCGACCCATTGGGCTGATTTTTTTACTCCGGAGTAAATTTTCAATGGGTCGAATTTTTTATGCCAAGAACAATTTCTAACCTCAAAATTGAGCTGTCATATTTGTGTAGCAGTGCTGTGAATCGAACTATTGTCTCCAGTTAAATATTCAATTTAAAATATGAATCAGCCACGAAAATGGTCATTCAATGAGGGGAAAGCTCTTATTTCTTGTTACAAAAACAGAAAAGAGGAATATTTTCGAACCAGAAGCAAAAATCGGTTCTGGGAAAATATGTTGCAAGATCTGGAGGCTGAAGATGTACTGGTTAGTAATTTATTTAATTAATAAAGAAAAACAATTAAACATTTTATATATTCACAGCTTTCACTGGCGACGCCGGAAAATCTGGAGGTGAAGTGGAAAAGTCTTTACCGCGCTTATAAGAACGCGAAAGACCGAGGGACTGGATCTAGTGCTTCAAAATTTCCATCACTTTCATCCTCGTATAATAAATTTAATATCTAAACCAAGATTTTCATTATGTATTGATTATAAAGAGAAAGTATACACCATTTTTACCTGATTATGCTCCATAATTAATTTTTTAATACAGATTTTGTGGGCGCTAAACAACAATTCGTTGGCCGTCAGAGAATCCCAATCGTCTCAGGTTTAATTAATATTTATGTCCGTTGCTTTACATATCAATATATATGTTTTGTTGATTAATGTCAATAAAATATTTACCAAAACTTATGATTTTTTAGTTATTTTTAGTCTTTTTGCGTTCAACCAAATATAATCACACTAAAAATATTGAAATGACAATTTAAACTTTGCTTTCACAAGTTTTTATCATTTTAGCCATAATGTAATTTCCATAAGAGCTACAATTGAATACACTCCGCCGATCTGAGAGAAAAATTTCCCATTCAAACGTTTGTGACTACGATATGGCAATACATGTTCTTGAAAATTGTTCGTGAATTGGAGGTGGTGCAGTTTTGCTTTGTTCGGGAACACTCCGGAGTAAAAAATCAGCCCAATGGGTCGCAGCTAATAAGGACAACAATTTTGTATTTTAAAAAAAACGCACCCTAAAACTTTTTTTTTGATCTGGCAATGCTGAAACGTCAGTCAAGGTTTACATTTTTATCATGGTGAAGTTCACGAACGAACAATGCCACACAGGTGGTCAAACAATTGATCTATTGAAGGAGAAGTTCGGTAATCGTGTAATCTCGAGAAATGGTCCGGTTGATGCGATTTAACGCCGTTGGATTTCTTTTTATGGGGTTATGTTAAGTCGTTGGTTTATGTAAACAAGCCAACAACGTTAGAGGAGCTCAGGAACAATATCGAACGCGAAATTGCCAACGTTGTATTTTTATACAAAAGATAAAATTTTAAAAATAACCCAGACATTTCCTAGATCGGTACATCTTCATAACGGTTTAAGATACGGATTTGTAATAAAAGATGAACGTCTAGAAAACTCCATTGCCTCCAACTTTTATTATCCTAAGGCTGCCGAAAAGTGCGTAGTATGGGAGAAAATTGCAAAAAACGAAATTGCGATTTTTAAAAATCCGCCATTTTGAAGAGAGATTTATTTTATTTAATAAGGATATGGTTTTCTCTCTGGATATCAGTTAAAGTCACAACCAATGTCAAAAAACGCTCGTTCTAAATCTACAATCACAATTTCCAAGGATATTTAAGAAAAAACGTTACCTTTTTCGTTATTGAAACGGAATTGAATTTCTAAGAGCCTGTTTACATTAGGACTCATTTTGAGGCGTCGCTTCATTCGCTTCGGCCAAGTGGGGAGTGGGGAGGGAAACCAAAAAGGGCGAACGAGCTTAGATTCACTTAAAATTTTCAGTCGCAAACCGGCTTGAGTCTCGTTTTGCTTTTATTTGTCATTTCGTTGTTTGCTGTGGTGTCGTGCGCATCTAAAAATTCCGAGTTTTCTTATTCAGATTGGCTCAAAAATAGAGCCGTTGAAGCATATAATAAACTTGTTATTGCAATTATTATATGATCCATATATGATCCATATTTTCATTAAATTTAACAAATTTCACTGCAATCATTTCAAAACTCAGTTAAATTTTGAGGTTATTTTCATCCCAATGTCTTGAACGTTAAAAAGGCGAAAGATGTAGCGAATGAAAAAGGCGAACCGTGTGCACACGGCAAAAAAAGTCCTAATGTAAACAGGCTCTAAAACGTTATATAGTAATTAAAAAAAACCGGAAAATCATTTTATTTCTTCATTAGTGCGTTATTTTGTCATGTTAAGGATCAAATATTACAATATAGGTAAGAAATTGATATTTTAGTTTTCTCAATAGTTTTCTCAAGCTCAAGCAAAAAATACAGCATTTTGTGACTTGAGGCGAGAAAGGATAGGCACGTGATGATGGTATTCCACCCCCTCCGTCACAAAGAGGTCCTGAAATTTTCGATGGTTGGTGGAAAATTTAACAAAGTTTTGAATTTTTTGGAGCCTGCCAAAAATTTCAACTCTATTGCAAAAAAACTTATCAACAAATAAATATCTATTTAATTAAGTGGTCTAAATTTATAAAAAGCATAGTTCTTATTATTTTATGGAAAGCTGGGAATTTTTCTACAATCTGTTTACTATAAAAAAAAATTATGCAGCTGATAAAAAATCACATACCACAGAGATACTCAAAGTAAAAACATTCCCCCAACATATTCGTACATTTTGATAACGTGAAATCTACAAAATGAAATTCTTAAGAATTTATTCTTTCGTGTTTAATGAAATTCCATTCAGATGTTAAACAATAAAAAATATCAGCGAAAAACAAGTAAAAAAACACATTCTACTGATACCAATTTTAAATTTTAACACATTTCATTTCATTTCCGTTCCCTTCTAATTCTGTTATCAATAGACCCCATATGATGGCTGACTCCAGTTTTTCTTGCCACAGAAGTTCTAGCAACAAGCGGTGAATTGTTTCCAGACCATAAAAAAAATGATCAAATTCAGTTCACTTCCCATCCCATCGCCAACGCAGTGCATTTTTTCGCCAGCCAAAATAAAATTAAATGTAATAAGAATAAATAAAGGATGGCAGAAGTAATATTTTTGAATTCGCTGGAAAAATCTCATTAGTTGACAAAGACTTGGGTTGTCTTGTATTGCCAATGAAAATTTTTAAATTCAGCACTTCTACAGTCTGAATGAAAAGCGCCCTAAACCCCTGACGTAATTCGTTTTTGTTATCTGAGATATTCCCTTATCAGCGTTTTTAAAGCTCACTGAAAACTTCACCGGAGGGGACGATAATAACATCTTGTGTGGGAACGCAAATATATTTATATGGAATCACATTTTTATTTAGATATTTCAAGCTAAAAAAGCAATTTTTATCAAAATTCTATTCAGTTTTTCCATTTGGTATACAGAGACTGCATTCCGCAGTGGGTAGTGCATTAACATTGGGATTTTTGGTTGCATTTGCACTGCATACTAGTGGAATGCCGCCCCAGTAGAATCAGTACGCTTAAATGCAACACGCTCAAATGCAAAACACGTCTAATTGCATAGTATTCGCAAAAATTAGCATTTTTCATATAAAATTTCACGGGTAGTGGCATTAAAAGCATAAATGCAACCAACTTCAATATGGCTGCTCACAAGAATCGTAATTTCAATAAAATTTTCTAGACTTTTGTGTTTTACCGGAGCTCGATATCTCAAACCATTATCGAGATATCCCGTTTAAAAAAAATCCGTTTTTCCCGTTACTTTTTGTAACGTGAATTAAAGAGAAAAACGTTTCCCATACGTCTTGTGCCTCTTGGACAAAGCCGGTGTCCTTCACAAACGAAAATGTTTTATTCGATTTTCTTGAAAACGGTGTATTTATTTGAATATTAAATGAACTGTATTTTTGTTAATTTATTTCAACCCAATCATGTTGAAAAAATTAGTGAAATAAAAAGTATTTCAAATAAGATTTTACATATCCTCCGTCTGTCTGTCTGTCTGTCTGTCCGTCTGTCTGTCTGTCTGTCAGTCTGTCTGTCCGTCTGCCCGTCTGTCAGTCTGTCTGTCCGTGTGTCCGTCTATCTGTCCGGCTGTCTATCCGTCTGTCTGTCTGTCTGTCAGTCTGTCTGTCCGTCTGTCCATCTATCTGTCTGTCTGCCCGTCTGTCTGTCTCTCCATTGTGAAAGGATTCAGCTTAGAGACCTGAAATTTTGCATACCTTCGTTTCTCGTGAATAACAAGGCTCAGTTTATGCACGGGCAAAATCAGACCTTTACCCCTTCCCCATAGGTTATATTAAGAAGACTGCGCGGGCTCTTCACACATCTTCCGGAGGCCTACATCACCCCCTACCCCCTCCACTTATAAATAAAACAGTATTGTTCGAATTTCTCGAAAACGGTGCATTATATTGAAAAAAATGATCCAAGTTTTTTTTAGATAAGTAAAAGCCTCAATCGGCTACGGATTTTAAAAAAATTAGAAGTTTGGTTTCTCAGATTCAATAGAAAATCACAGAAAACTGTTAAATTTGTGTAGACGGGAGAGGGAAATTCATTTATAGCCGCAATTTTTTTACAAATAAAATCCTCATACAGAATTTAAAGTCTGTAACACTTGCCAATATATATTTATGTAACTATCTTCAAATGATTTTTTCTAATATCCAAGAAACCTTTTTTTTTAACCGATAAAGTTTTTGGCTTGCACATTTTCAAAAATCAGAATAAATATGACCCCATTATGAAAATAGGCGCGTTTTTTAATGTCCTTGAGCTATATAGAGCAATGTTCTCCATACCAACAGAAGGTGCAGCGGTTTGTATTGAAAACGTTGTTCTATATAGCTGAAGAGCATTAAAAAACACGCCTAATGTACATAATCTCAAGGTCAAATATATATGACATGACCTTGAAATTAAGAACTGACCAAAATTTATTTGATCTCATTTCCACCTTGACCATTAACTTATTTTGTACTAGCATGTCAACAAATAATTTCGATTTTTTTAAAAATTAGCTCTGGAAGAGAGAAAGTTTTTTCTTTGAATTACTTAAAGTTTAGGCAACCGAAAATTTTAAGACCTTTTTTTTATAACCGATGTTCGGGTTTTTAAAGCAGAGAAGGAATGTTTTCCCTTCTTTTAAAACAGAAGTAGGAATTTTAATACAATTTTTCAAATTTTTCTGTAGAAAAAAAAACAAACAGAAAATTTGCTTTATTTTTAATTAACAAGAAGGTACCAAGACAATTTACTTCTAACCTAAATTCAATCCACTGTTTAAAAATTTGCTGTCATTTTCCACACTGAAGCTTGCTATTATGTTACTTTATTAATTAGACCGTGCTAAACGATGTTCCGATAGAAGAACAGAACAATTGAACAAGCCCAGGTATAAGATTAACAAACTAAATCATATGATATTCGCCACATAAGAGGGTTTAACTGTTAAAAAACAATTCAAGTCGTAAAAAATCTTTATCTTTGGTTTGACTATTTGTAAGTGAAATTTGCGCACAATCAGGATTTTTTTTGGAAGTTGATTTATCTTTGCAAAATCCAGTATTTGACACTAACACTTAAAAACCAAAGTTTAAAAAAAAATAGCGTTCTTAACCGTTCACTTTTGATACATTATACAGAAGTCATAGACCAAAATAAAACCTGGGTCTATCAAACCCAAGTTTAAATAAAACACGAACTCCGACCACTTGAGGTAGTTGGCTTGGGAATTTCCCCAAATTTCACGTGGCAACACAAAAATTTTACAGTTGACAATTTAAAAAATTCAAAGTTGAACGAATTTGAGAAGTTAATTGGAGAAGTTTATGCATTTTGAATTGAGTGAAAATGTTCTCTGTTTGTACAAAATGATTATGTTCTAAAATAGTATTGTTGCCAAAATATTTACAATTTCCCGCATAAAATTAGACCGTTCTTAACTCGCAGAATTCATAATTGTTAATTCTGAACAGTTTAAGAACACGGATAGTATCGCAGTTTGAAATCTATTACATTTTCTGCAGACCCACATTCTTAAAAAATGAAGTAAAATGTATAAGAAAATAATTTTAAACAGTTTCGCTTTGTTGACTTTTGCGATTTTAATGCCTTCAATTTTTTTCACGAATTGTAAATATTAGGTAAGACCGCCTCCATAGCTTAATATGAATGCGACACCGGCAAAATTTGTGTACATAAAACATGAGGTCATACACCGCCGATGTTCGTGATTACACGTTTTTTGAATCTTATGTTGAATTTACAACATCTATTAATACATAAGCACAATAAAAACTATCGCTTAATAGTTGTTATTGTGCTTTTGTATTTATGGGAATTTTTAAAATGTGAATTCTTAAAATGTTTAACGCCACAAATCCAGGATTTAATCTTCCTAACTAATTTTTGTTTGTCACAATCAATCGCTGTTATTCTAAATCAAGCATAAGTAAAAGGTCGGACGTACTTTTTCAGATATGTGATATTATAATGTGGCATGTGGCTTCTGATTGCTTTAATTCAAAATGACTCACATATGGTTTTGGAAAAAAAAAATTGTATTCTGATTTAAAAATAGTCGCTGTTTGCTAACGATAATTCAAAACGTTCAGTTGCGAAGCGAATTTCGTAAAAAATTGCGACCCAAAGAAGATAAAATTTAGGTTCCGCAGTGTTTTTGTTACTTACCGGGGTTTTCAAGTTTTTTTTTTTTGATTTATTCACTTTTGCAAATTTGATTTGATTATTCCAAGGAAAAAACTAGTAAAACTTAAGAAAAATTTCCTCAATTTAACGTGACCTAGTTTTATTCTTATGACCTGAAATTTAAAGTTTCGGGACAACACATTGTGAAAAAGTTCTGTCTGTCAGATCTTTGCGAGTAACTTGAGATGCCGAATTTAATGTTTTTTTTTCTAACTTGAGATAAAAAACATCACATCGAGTTGATTGAATGTTGAGCTGAAATTTCAACCCGTCTGCTTATTTTGAGATCACAAGGTGTTTTTTTAAAGTTTTACTACTTTAAAAAATTTCAATTATTCTAAGTCGTCGGTCGTGGTCACAACTAGCAGTAACAGAAATAAGGACTAAAAAATTTCAGCCAACATGAATTTTGGTGGTTTTGACAGAAAATCGTGTAAATATCTCAACTCTTATCTAAAATATTATCGTTTATTTACAATATTTAAAATTTTATGTTTTCGCACGTATTTTATTAAGCGAAAATGTCAAAATGTTTACAATATGATATCATCAGACAGTCTACAACATAAAATTGCAAATAAAAATTTCGTGGTGCAAATAGGGACCCAAGGCGTTATTCATTTAACACTAGAATGCCCGATGAAGTCATTTTGACTCCTTGCGTACATTTTTTTGTCATAAATTTTTTCCTAATAAATTTTACGTGAAGACCTCTCGTGACTTTTATTTATTATAGATTTTTCATCATGATTTCAAATTAACCACGCACAAACGATTTTTTTTTCAATACAATTATCATATCGAAATGAATCCATTTGGGTATCTAAGGGTATTGCTACTATCGAGAATTCTAGTGTTACTCAAAACATATGAGAAAATGAAAAGGAAAACCCAAGTGGGCATTTCCAACTTTATTTTTTCAGAGTTGTGTGAAAAGAACAAATTTCATAATGAGGTTTCACAGACAGCAATAAAATAGTTCATGTTATGAATTTTATATTTACCCCTGTATGAAATATTTCATTGCTAATTTCATATTCATTATGGAGTGACGTCATAAAATTTTAAAGCTCTGTCCTTGGGAAGAGTTTTCACAGAATTTCACACGAAAATTCCTAGTAGCAATTTTCTTACAGTAAGAACTAAAAGTTTCATGTTCCACTCACAATTCGTGCGAAAAATTATAATAGATCTTTTTTACTGCATTATGATTTAAAAGAAGGATTTAAAAAAAAAGTTTGGAATTTTCGGGGGGAGGGGAGGGTGTGTGACGGCGGTACAAAACTCCGCACAAAATATCGGGAAAAAGCGTGACGAAGGAAGAGAGGCGGTTCCAAAAGGCCAAAAATTAGCATGACGTATTTTACAGACAGCTCTTAAAATCAAAGTTTTGTTCAGCTCTAGGTATATAAAGTTCTGAGAAACAACGAAAAAATAGACATTGCCCAAAACTTCATTGAATTTAATGATTTCTTTTTAACTTTAGAAATATTAAAAAGGATCAAACAAAAAAGAAATTAATAAAAATCTATCTGCTCCATGAAAAACATTTTTACAAATTTAACTTAGTTTCTGTGGCAAGAAAGGCACTTTTGGAAAATTAAATAAGGCTCTCCGGCATGAAAAATACAAAAAGTTAATAAATTTTCCACTGGAAAAAAATTTGAAAAAAAAACAATTTTTGGGAATAAGATACGTCCCTAAAAATGTTTATATGTTTTTTCCTAAATCAGAACTTTTTAAGCGTTCGGGAAAACCAGAAAAGTTAAAAAGGTTTTTTTTAAGATTTATGTTAAAAATATGTATAGATAATTTTTGGTAAAGATTTTTAGATTTTCACGGCGTATGAGTTTTAATGGTGTTAGGCATTCAATAGTTTGTGGACGCTTTATCCCACTAACCCCTAATTTATTCACTAGCGGCCAATTTATTCACTAGGAGTTAAATCGCCTTAACTCCCTTAACTCACCTTTAACATGGAAAATAACGTTAGCTAACTCCCTTAACTCACTAACTCGGCTTAACTCCTAGTGAATAAATTAGGGGTAGGAGTTAAGCCGAGTTAGTGAGTTAAGGGAGTTAGCTAGTGTTATTTTCCATGTAAAAGGTGAGTTAAGGGAGTTAAGGCGATTTAACTCCTAGTGAATAAATTGGCCGTAATAGTCAGAATTCTTTTCTTTTAACAGAAAATTGGTTAACCGGCAAAAATTTTTAATCTTCTTAAATTCTTAGAAGACAATCTTTTATTTTGAGTTTTTTTTTGAGCATTTGGATATGTATTTGGTCTCTTCCAACTTACACAAATAAAAAAATCTTATTTAATCCAATTGAAAGTGAAACCGCTAAAATCGTGTATCCACAAAAAATGTTGAAATGTGTCTGGAACTGGAACTACTTGGAATGCAGTTTGATATTCCTTTCCACGGCTATTCGAATATATGAAGATTATGTTGTTGAATCACGGTGGGATTTGTTGAAAATACGTTGATGGCGTTGAAGATGGAGAAGTAATGAAGAAAACGTAGATAGATAGATGGATGTAAAAACACGATCACTATTTATGTTATCTACTAGGCACTGGAATACTAGATGCACACTTGAAAGTAAACAAAAGTCCAAAAATGCAACGCCGAACTGAACTTAGATGGATGGATGTCGACGATCTTTATAGCCGACGGTGACGTCGTTTGGAAGCAGCACTTAAAAAGTACTCAAAAAAGCACTAGTAAAACAAAATCTGAAGAAACACACGGCAACGTTAGAAACACAAGTGAAGAAAACCATAAAAATTTCTTAAACTAAACTTTATTAAGTGAATAAATTTTATTCAACTGGCTGACACTGGTAACAAATTTTCCTTAAATATTTCTGTAATTTCCTTTCTTATGCAACATTCTTATTTAATTTTTTTTCCTTTCTAGATTTTTATCAAGGAACTCTGATGAATTTTTCACGTGAAAGGATTATTTCTCAAAGGAGAAATGCTTTACAAATACAAAAAACCGAAACATATGCACGGTCACAGAAAATTTCCACCAGCCCTTACGAAAATAGGCAGTGTTGGGAAAATTGTTGCGATGCACTTCTTTATTCACATTTGCCCGTTCACGATCGAAGACAATATTCTTCAGCTATTGAACTCAGATGAATTGAGGAGAAATTTTACTGTGAGTGACCCGACATCGCCGACAAGTTTTCAGGAGGAGGTATGCGATCAAAATGGCACTTTATCCGATCACGTTCCCAAAAATTCATGTGAAACACACCCGGATCGACTTAAAACTAGGATAATTTGTACGAAAATTAACTTAATTCCATTGTCCAGTATCGCCAGGCTGAGATACTTTTATGGAATCCAGGAAGGTGTAACCAAAAAAAAATCAATACGGTTCAAATGAAGGATTGCTGTAGAATCCACCCGCTTGAGATCTTCAACTCGACTGATCACGGTGTGAGTGCGCAGCTTAGGAAAAGCCTCCGCTCCGAAAAACCAGCACCGAGACCAAGTTGGGGAAGAATAAGAAACTCTGGACATAGGAGATGGCAGAAAATCTCAGCAAAGTGTGGAAAGAACAACTCCCTAGTGCTTCGGAACGACAGTCTCAAGATAGTAAGACGAAATTGAGGCACAGTGGGCCAGAACCGAAGATTTTGGATGGTTTTTTGGTTCATTGTTTTTAAATTTTCAGGTCATGATTTAATATTTCTCTGACTTTCGTGCTCTTTATCTTGGAACCTTGTTGGAACATCCCAACGGTTCATAAGAATGTATCTTCCCTGTTGTCTGCACCCTCTGTTTTACATGGATTGTCATGGATTAGTTGTAATATTTGAAAGGTTTTTTGCCACTTATCAACAATAGAGTCTGTGATAGCAGTGAAACAATGATGGTGTTGTTAGCACGAAGCAGTAACTATTACTCATCCGGAGAGACGTCCGAAGGAGAGCCAACGTTCTGGACGCCCAAGAAAGTTCTTGCTGGAGGACATTAAAGAGGACCTTTAGGAGAAAAAATTGTGAATTCGCGACAAGCGCGAGACTACTTTGAGCGGAAAGAAGTGGTAAAGTAGGCCCAGATTCTGAACGGGTTGTACCGGTGTGAAAAAGTAGTAATAATTATCACTAGGTACTCATTTTCGAAAAAGAAAGTATATAAAAGAACCTAGGACCCTTGGGTCACCAGCCAAATGATGTACCATTGAGCCACTATGACATGTTTTAAGAACTACATCCAAGATAGCCTCTTCTCAAAGAAAACTGTCACCGCTAGATTTTACAACAAGATATGTTTCGGAACGGGATTCCTTTATTAGTGAGATATTATTACTCATCAGGAGCAAGATTCTAGACTTATGTCGATGTTAACTTCAATCAGCTATGACTATTAGGTACACATTTAAGAAAACTGAGAACTAAAGCCAAGATCTTCGGCTCATAAGCAGAAACTGTTGACTGATAACTATTTTTGGCCTGACTTTCAAATAGGATTTATTACCTATAAAATATTTTAACCTAAACCGTCGTAAAATGAGTAATTCTAAAACAGGAGCGACTAATATTGTATGAAATCACAACATATTCTAGTACACTGCGCATCGGGATTTTTCTCCGCAAACATTCCACAGGCCTAACCAAAACACAAGATATACTCACATTACAGTTGAGTCGTATTTCATTTGATAGCATAGCATAGCATAATCTTCATATGGTTTAGTGACCATCATACAAATGTCGCATAGCGCGCACTTTACTTTGAAGAAAGACCGGATGAGACAAACATTTTCTTTGAATTGGAGAAGAAGAACATAAATGGGAAAGTAACTTACGCCGACTACCTAGAAGTATCTTCAGCGGCTAATTTCCCTAATAGACCATATGGAATAGTTTTCCTTCTGCTAATTTTTTACAGTATAATATTAGAGTTTAATTTTTTATTTTTAAATTCAATTTCTTTCATCGTTTTATCCAATTCTACTGTTATTCATAAATTCTCATGAATATTTAGGATCACAAAATGCTTTTTCACTTATTTTGAGCTATCAGGGACATAACTTGTTATATAGTAAAATTTTAGACCCACACATGGTCGCAAGAGATATATATTCACTCATTTGTAGCTCTATCGGTGATGGCTCTCAAACAACAATATTTTTATGGTAGCCCATCTTATCAGGCATTTTTGTTGTATTCTTTATTTTTACCATCGGATTTTGTTTTGTGCTTACATTCGTTTTTGATCATATAAAACTTGGTTTCGTTTATAATACGAAATCTCTTTGAAAAATACAAACCATAACTGCTATCGAGTTCAACTTTTACAACCAGTATGCAATATTAAAATTATTTCACAAATAGTTGCGAGATCAGAAACTCCCTAATGCTGATTTCCTCGAAAAAAAAGAGAAACATGTATTGATGTTATCCCTACAGGATCTGCCGTTCCAAATTTTGAAGCTCTAACACCAGATTCGTGATCAGCAACCTCAAAAGCCCACGAGTGAAATTTCTCAGCCTTCTAACGGAAGGTTTTAAAACACCAAAATGAAGGTTTTAAAACACCAAACTCCTATTCATCTCCCATTTATTCTCTTAAGGACGAAATTCCGAAAAATCCCGTCTTACTGGATGCCTGCGTCATGGAGGAAACCTATCAAAAGCCAGGATAACAATTGAAGAAACCAAATTTAAACTTTCCTGAAGTAATTTGCAATCTATTTTTATTGGTCTTCAATTGTGCACTAAAACTGCCTTTCAACTCTGGGAAAATGGGATAAAAATCTATGTCAGAAAAAAATCGGATCAAAATCTGGGTAGATTTTAAAGGAGGGACCTTTTGTTCATCTAATGATGAAAATGCTGAAAATGCAACCAAAATACCCGCAGGGTGAGAGTTGGGATAGAGATTTTTTATGAGCAAAATAGCTCAGGGGGAAAACAATTTTTCCTCGAATTTTTATCATGTATCTACGATTAACACTTCACGAGCTACGAATCTGGTCAGATTTTTTTTTTGATTTTCAGGTAGGGTTGTTACCTATATGAGAAACTTCAGACAAATCTGAGACCCATCTTGCGAATTTGTACGGTAAAACAAAACCTTCCCAGCAGTTTTTGCCATTTTATATTCCCGTCTCCATCATATCTGTATCTGTATGTATCACACAGTATCTGTCTGTATCTGTCTGTATCATATAGCTTTCTCACTTCCACTGTCTCTCCTTCCTCCTGAATGCGTGACGTATTTTATGGACAGCCCCTTGACAAGTACGTGTATCATTTTTGTTTGTTTAGATTGTTATTAAAAAATGTTTAATTAATATAGCCCTTCTAAATAAATTCAATTAACTTCTTAAATTCTAGATTTGAATAAAGCTTCTGGACCCGAACTCGCCAGTCACCACCATAGCCAGCATAATCCCGCTTCAATTAAAAAGAAGATAATTTGCGGCTATTGAAAAGTATCTTAAAAACATATGTGGTGAATGAACCAATTAAGAATCATCCGCTAAATGATTTAATATTAAATTTATCAACAACAGAGTTTCCAATGAGTCTCGCTATCTCGAAGCCACAAAAAGAACTTCGATGAATTAAAATTATTGGATCTTGGACTAAACAAATTCATTCCCTATAGTATATCTTTACGGTACTCGCCAGAATTTATCAGTTTTTTCTATATTGATGTTTCCACTTTGATTATAATTTACTTTATAAGACAATTGTTCAAATGTTCTTAATTACAACTCTTTGTAGTCGCGATATGGATTTGCTTTGATCATAAGCCAACACTCGAGTTTTAATTAATTCATAACTGATTGCGTCCTGGAATTTTTAAATTAATTTTGTAACAGATTGTAACGACCGAGACTCGAGTACAATTCGCACATTTGGGCTGGAGCCCCAAAAACTGTTCTGCAACTGCTGAACCGAATTCTAAAACGTGCGATCCGACTGATTGGAGACAAGTCTTTGACAGATTCATTACCGTCTCTCGAGCATCGTCGCTCTGTTGGAGTACTCAGCATATTCTACAAATATTTCAATGGGAAATGTTCCACGAAGATTTCCCAACTTATTCCTCCACGGTACATCTTCCCTAGACCCTCTCGTTCAGCTGCACGCGCGCACGACTTCTTCCTTGAGCCTCCCCGTTTTCGTACAGTAAAGTTTAGGAGTTCCTACATTCCGCGAACAACAAGACTTTGGAACGATCTACCATCCGAAGTGTTTCCCCCGGACTATAACCCGCAGAAGTTCAAGGAGAACATAAACCCGCATCTCCTTTTGTCCTACCGACCATCCTGAGCTGTGCGTCGGCATTAAAGGGTCTTCCCCTAAGCTCTGGCTGGAACTATTAAAAAAAACAGATTGGTGATTCTGCCGGATTTTCTTAAATATTCTGAATAGAAAGAAGTAAAAAAAAGTAATACAGTGTCTGGGACATTGCTTTTCTCCATAGGCGCATTTTGCTGGCACAATACCACCGGACGCCCTTAAATAGAGGACACCGGAAGGTCCTGTAAGGATAACGTCTCAATCTTTTTCATCAAATTTTCCAACAAAACATAACAAAAGCTATAATTGCCAATCTGGCAATCATTGGAGACCCGTATGGTGATATTCGTATCAAAATTCGAACAGTTGTACCAAAATTCCACTTTGAAGTCAAACTTTCCAATAAGATGTAGAATCATATCCTAAATAACTTTTGTTCTTGCACTTTTTTGATGAGATGCACCGTTTTTGCGATATTTACAAAAAACGTTTTCGTTCGTATGGGGGGTACCCCCCCTAATGGTCCATTTTTGCCCATTAACGAACTTAGCCTTGCATTTTACGAAAAACGGATCTGCGCAAAATTTCAAGTCTCTAGGTGCGCCCGCAATCCGCGCCACAGACAGACAGACGGACAGACGGACGGACATGCAGAAATTAATTATTTTTATCATTCTAAACACACTGGTTTAATTCATTTTTGTGTGTGATGACGGGATCTTGGCGTTAAGGCAAAGTTAATATACCCTTTGGTTTCACCATACGGGTATAAAAATTAGTGACGTTATCCTTAACACATTGACTGCCATGGCTATCATTTTTGATAGCCAATGAAAAATGGCACAAGTTTTATGAGGGGCCCCGGTTATTTTCGATAGCCAGGGGTTGCTTCATGCAACTTGTTTTCGATCGACCGATAAGGGGATCCTTTTTTGACCAAAACTGATTAAACAGGCCGACATTCATTCTGGTGAACACGATATAAGAATTTTTTCTAATTAATTAGTCGCTGAATCCGAATCTGGCCGTAGTTTAGCCGGATGAGCTTTTCTTTTTGAAATATGAAGGAAAAAAGAATTGTTGATTTCCAAATTATAAATATTTAAACCAATTTATGAATCACCCTTCATATTTGAAAAACTAGAGCTGATACAGCCAAAATTCTACCAGATTCGGATTCAGCCATCTCAAATTACCCAGAAAATTTTCTTATGTCGTGTCCACCAGAAAGAGTGTCGACCTGCGTAATAATTTTTGGTTTCTAAAGATTTCCTTCGAGTAGTGATTTGATCGAAAATAAGTGATATACATTCATAAATACATACATATATTCTACATGTATTGGCATTTCGTTTAAATATTTGCAAAATGGGTTCGGCAGTCAACGTGTTAAAGATAGATAGTGACGTTATCCTTATAGCGGTAGCTGAATCCGATTCTGGAGTCAAAAAGTCCGTAAGGATATCTCAAAGGTAAGATATATATTCCTGGCGAAAAACAGACGTCATTTTGGATTTTTAGTCATACTAATTCAAGAAAAAATGACTTTTTTTTCAAATTTTCCAAGAGTTTTTAATTCACATTTCACTTCTAGATTCTGTTGTCTTGAAACTAGAGTTTTTACTTATTTTCAATGATTTGTACACCTCCGTTTTTATACCCGTATGGTGAAACCAAAGGGTATATTAACTTTGCTTTACCGTTTGTAACGCCAAGATCCCGTCATCACACACAAAAATGAATTACATCAGTGTGTTTAGAATGATAAAAAAAATTGAATTTTCCATGTCCGTCCGTCTGTCCGTCCGTCCGTCCGTCTGTCCGTCTGTCTGTCTGTCTGTGGCGCGGATTGCGGGCGTACGGATTGAGCTAGAGACTTGAAATTTTGCGCAGATTCGTTTTTCGTAAAATGCGAGGCTAAGTTCGTTAATGGGCAAAAATGAACCATTAGGGGGGGTACCCCCCATACGAACGAAATCGTTTTTTGCGAATATCTCAAAAACGGTAAATGTTATCAAAAAAGTTCAAGAACAAAAGTTATTTAGGATATGATTCTACATAAAACTCCCATACATCAAAATCCGATTGGAATAAGTTTTAAAAAATCTTATTGGAAAGTTTGCCTTCAAAGTGGAATTTTGATACAACTGTTCGAATTTTGATACGAATATCACCATACGGGTCTTGAATAATTGCCAGATTGGCAATTATAGCTTTTGTTATGTTTTCAGATAAACTTGTTTTTATTTTACTAAAAATACCAGAGATTAAAATTTCTCATCTTACATCAGATTTTTTCCTATAATCATTATTTTCAAGTTCTCATACAAAATGGCAAAAAACGGCTGCATGTTGTGGGGTTATCGTCCCATGACCCACCGATGGAGTCACTGTCTCCAAATCATAATTTTTCGTTTGCTACATCTGGTCATACGTCAACACTTGAATCTGATTGATCCAGTAATGTCTCAGAATTTCTTCATCCAATATTCGAATGATTCGCTGAACGATGAAAAACACTCTTCAAACTTTAAGAAAGTCTCTCTAATTTCTGATAAGATTCATAATAAATATATATATGTATATAATTTGAACCCATTCATTCCATTTCGGTATTGCCAAGTATTTTCCTTTCATAATTTTAAAAAAATTTATTGTTTCATTTCTCTTGAATGTTTGTTTGTGATTGTGTACATACATTTTTAATTAATCAAATCCAGCAAACATCATTATCATTATTTCAATTCACTTCGTTAAGAGTATCTACTAAAACATGAAAACGCATATAAATATAAAAAAAATGTATACATTGTATATGAAACGGAAGCAAAGTTTAATGACCCAAAATGTTTAGTATTAGAAATATTAAAAGTAGAACAGTAAATGCATATTTCATGCCACAATAATTGCCTCATATTTCTTTCATTCAAGATAATTATAAAAGACAAATGAATGACGACGATTATTTTGTAATCAGAAAAAAATCAATTTGCGGTTAGGATTTAAAATCAAACCGCAGCCATTTTTTGCTACTCTACTACATTGAAATTTTCTTTTGCAAATTTTTTTCAAATATTATTTTTCTGCTTTCCTTTGCTGTAAAATATGCGAATTTTCAGTCAAACTATTTTAGAGTCCAATGTTCTTATTTTTATTAAGAATTTCTTCTTATCGCAAAGCTGTGAACGACTACATTGAAATTTGCGTATGGAATTCTCCATGCATCGCAGTTTGGTCGGTTGGGCAAATTTCACTTCCTTTTTCTTTGAAATCAAGAACAAACACCATGGGATAGTGGAATTGTATAAAAGTTGAAAAATAATATTGTTTTTTTTTTCTGGGGGTTTTGATTTCGAGTGACGAGTCCAGTTGTTGGTTGGTTCCGCAGGAAATGCTGATAAAATTGTAAACGTTCGTCTTGGCATGAAATTATACAACACTTTTTGATCTCGATGAAAATTGAATCAAAGGCAATTTGTAACCGTTTCGAGAATGAATTTCAACTAGCAACAAATCGAGATTTTTATTAGTTCAATTGGGAAATTTAATTCTATAAACGGTATCATTGATTAGTTTCCAAAGTTTAAAGAGATTTACTATCAGCGGTTCTATCAATCATTTTAATTTCCACACTTTTACACCACAATCAGAAAGAGATAAATTGGTATCCGGGTTAAAATGTTATCGAACTTTAATTATGATGATTTATAGAGAAACAAACTTTAATTTTAAAAAGTTTCATAAATGTTCGTCTTATCTGTTTTCTTAACACTAAAAGAATTTAAAAAAAAAAAAATAGAAAGAATTTTTTCTTACACAGACTTTGATGACTTTGGGAACAGTAATAACTTTTTTCATGTTATTTCATTTTTTTCTAAATTATCACATCACAAATATCCCCAAAAATCAATTATTTTTTTTTCGATAAAGTTTACAAATTTAAAATGTTTGTTTGTCTGTCTAAATATTTGTTTCAGCAATACGGCAAAAGAGCTCAACCGATTGCAATTAAATTTTGTACACGGATAAAGCTACTTTGCAGAATAAAAAGGAAAATACTTTTTTTCGACTCTTCCCTCTTCATTCTGAACCCTTTAATTATTAACTTTTGAACCATTCAACCAACTAGAATGTTTTTTTAATTGGATGGCGAATTTCTCGATTTTTTTTTATAGAAAAACAACATGAGTTTAATAAATCTGTCACAACTAAACAGTTTTAGATGAAATTCTTAAATATTTCCACAAAAATGTGTTGTGATGTTTTTTCTCCGAAAATTGTTAAAAATATTAATCGGGGACAGTAGGGTTTGCGGTACCTAAAGTATTCTTGAGTACATCAAATGAGTTTCAACAGTTTTTTTATGTTTTTTTAAGCCCGACTCCTTCCAATTCTACATATTCTGCATTTAATCTATTCGGTTTTTCGATTATTTGCTCGAAAGTATCCTCATAGTTTTTGATGTATTTTGAAAACGGATTGAGATATTGCAGCAATTCTTTCCACGAAGAATGAGCTCAGTTTTCTAGAGAAAAATTACTATATATTTACTCTCATATGAATCTATTCGTTGAGGCCTTTCATTTAAGATACTCTCGTCTCGTTTTTTTGCAGTTTCTTTCTACTCTCAAAAAAAAAACCTTTTTTTATCGCTTTTTCGGTCAAACTTTCTCCCTCCACAACACCCCTTAAACGGGACTTTCCGCATGTTTAAAAAAAACACTTGTCTATTAGTTTTCAATCTGCTATAACATATCCAAAAATCGGGGTGATTGGGTTGGGGTACATTACTTCACACAGAGAAAAAATAAAAAATCTAACTACAGTAGAAATTCGGTAATTCGAACACTCGGATAGTCGCATACCACGCTAATTTTAACAAGCTTTTTTATATTGGGTATCTCGTAATTCGAATTGTGGTCGATATATTGACCTCTGTAATTCGAACTTTTCTTGTCGAACATGGAAATGGCTTGAATACAATAACTAAAGCATTTTCCAGCAAAATTTTCGTGGTGGTAAGTACCTGTATGCAGAGCCGTATTAACAAGTTTGAGCCCCCTGGGCTAAATAAAATTTTGCACCCTTACATAGTTTTATTGTAAAAATTCAATTTTATTTTTTAAAATATTCTTTAATTCAAAACTTAAATATATATTTACGCAAAATAAAATTCAAAATTTTTTATAAATATGTGAATTAAATATTAATTGGCGCCCCTGGGCTGTAGCCCAATTAGCCCTATGGTTAATTGGGCCTTGCCTGTATGTACTGTCGCAGTTGACATTAATTTTGAAATTTAAATGTCATCCATCACACCGGTGTATACATTTTAAGTGCAGCAATATTGTTACTTAATTTTAACTTGAAAATATTTTTTTTTGCATTAAGATTGTTTTATGAAATAAAAAATATCGAGTAATTCGAAATTCTCCGTAGTTCGAATTAGTTCCGGTTTCTATTGATTCCAATTATCGAGTCTCTAATGTATTTTCTAATATGGAATCGCGACTATTACGAAAATAGTTAATTTCAACTAGAAAAATAGTTAAAATCGGATATTTTTATCATAAATTTAACTTCTTAGTAGTAAATTTTACTATTTTGTGGTTAATTTGCCATTGAAATTAACTATTTGATAATTGATATTAACTATTTTACTTATAGTCTAGATTACCCATTATAAATTAGTTAAATTTACTATTTTTTTCTCGGCGTGTTGTCAGCAGTGTTTCAAATTTTTATCCTCATTCAAATTAACAAGAATTTATTTTCTTATTCAAATTAATTTAGAACCAATGGTGTTATTTTTACATTTTGGGGAGCTCTCAGTTAGGAAACCCATT